>WSXT02139811.1:0-10505 GCA_011762715.2 Neuroterus valhalla
GGGACGGGGGAGGAGAGTGGGATGAGGGAGATTAGGACGGGGGGTGGCAGAGTAGGAGGCTGGGGGGAGAGAGGGGGACGGGGGGGGGGGGGGGGGGGGGGAGGGGGGATGGGGGGGTAGTAACGCGAGAAAAGAGAAGAATGAAGAATAGAAATCAAATTTTTTGTTCAAAATTCATATTCGTGGGCTAGAAATTTGTAGTCTTGTGATTCAGATCAAACTATTTTGATGATAATTCTTTCACAAGGACAAAATGAGTAAGGGATATTGAGAAGGGGGGAATAAGTGGTTAGGAGGTAAATAGAGCTAAGGAGGAAGGAGGCAAGGGGAAGTAAGGATGGGTAGAGGAAGAAGCAATACGGAGATGAAAATATAAGGGAATAGGGAATGAGGAGGAATAAACGGAAGGGAAGCTATAAAAAATAAGGGTAAGTGGGGAAAAGTAGGAAGCAGTGAGGATACATTAGGGGAATTGGGGGAAGGAAAGGAGGGGAAGAGAATGAAAGGGGGAGTAAGAAGGGGGTGAACGAAAGGAAATGAAAAGCAGGGAAATTGAGATGAAAGGAGTGCAGGGAAATGAGGAGATTAGGCAATTAGAGAATTTCTATAATTTCTTTTTTGTTGTTGTTGAAAATAAATGTTTTTGTTAAAAATTCAACTGTAAGAATGGGGAGAGTCATGAAATGGGTAAACGGAGAGGTCTGGTTGTGAGATAAAGACGCAGAAGGATTAGGAGGCAGGAGTAGACACGCTGCTAGAAAAACTCAAAAGAGTGATTGAGAAGGTGAAGGAGAGGGTAAAATCGACAGAAGCCGGAGAAGAGAGAATGAGAGGATGGTAGGATGATGAATGTAAGGAAAGTAAAGACAGGCTAAAGGAGAGTCTAGAAAAATGGAGGAAAGGGGAATAAGAGAAAAGGGAACTCGATAGAAGAGAACGAGCGCAAAAAAGAATGTCAAGTGGCAAAGATAGGAGAAGGAGGTAAGATACATAGAAGAAGTCGAGAGAGCGTAAAGGGAAGGGAGGGAATGAGAAGTTATAAACTGGGAAAGAGGCCCAAGGAAGGGTTTAGATAAGGAAATCGGAATAGACGAATTGTCAAAATATTTCAAGAGAGGGAAACTTGTTGCACTGTCCGTGGATTTCAAAGCAGCTTTTGACTCCTTGAACAGTTCTTATCAAATTTTCCACTGTTGTAGAGATAACTTGTCTTCCTGGCCTAAAAATTTGCATTTTTTGTTGGAAAATCGTTCTTTCGGGTTGGAATATCAACTAACACATTTTTTTTCTTAATTATTTCTGCACTCGTTCGGCAGACAGAAGGTCGTCGGTTCGGATTCTCGCGGAGTTGAAGTTTCGCGAAATGATAAGGTTATTTACCCCTTACTTTCTTAGCTTTTCCAGATAAACTTTCCTATGCGAGTGGAAGAAAAGGGAACTTCTTTTGTTTCTTATATTATACTTTTATAGTATACTATATCGAATAATGTGATTCGCGCTTCGCTGACTTTTCCGAAATGTTTTTTCTTCAAGCGGAAATGACGAGGTCTCGCCCCTTTCTTTTCCTTTTCTGGATTATAGACACCCTTTTTCATGAGAAAAATCACTGAATGACGCATTACTATCTGAGTGGTATTGATTAATGATACTGAATGACAATATAGTAAGGGGGATTTTTATGGTACAGCGATTCGTCTCTATTTTTTCCATTTCTATTTTTTTTATTATTTAATGAATTTATTAATTACTTCAATCAGAAAAAATAGCTTTCATCAACGGAAAGTATTTTCAATAACATAGTGTGATTTCATTAATTTTAACACAAAAATTAATCTTTATCCAAATAGTTTAATATAGTCTTCTTCTTACACTCTTCAAGCTTTCTCTACTTCCTTAATCCATTTTTCTCCCATTCCTTCTTCACCTGAAATTTTCTTAACACTTCCTTGCCATCCTCCCCTTTCTTCATTTTCCCTCACACAACCATCCCAAACAGGCTCCCATGTCTCTTTTATCCATTTGCATACTCTGCATTTTCTCTTCTCATCCTTCTTCCAATACATTGCTTTCTTTACTTCATTTCCTAATCTCCACTAAGCTATTCTTTATTATTTCCTTTCCTCCATCCTCTCTCTAGATATTTTGGTATTCCTTCTCTTTCTAATACCTTATACCATTTATTGTATCTTGATTTACCTATCCTTCCCCAACTGTCTGTTTTTTGCATCCCCTTATCCCCTCTTCCAATTCGTCATAACCTAGAGAACTCTCTACTCCTTTCACACGATCTCTGGAATTTTTCCCTTCTTTTCTCTTCCCATCACGTTAATCTCCCAGCACCCTCTCCTCTTTTTTCTTCCTCTTTCTAACACATTCTCGCTAACTCTTCTCCCTTCCCCTCTCCCTTCCCCTCTCCATGCCCTGTTCCACACTATCCACGCCTACTCCTTTATTTCTTTTCTCCCGAATTCCCATACTCCATTAGAAATTCTTCTATACCTGCTACCTTTTCCTCTTTCACTCACTCTTTCGCCGTCTCTACTTCTTCTCTTGTATTACCCTCTTCTTCGTCCTTTTCCTTCCCTCTTTTCCTCTTCTCGATATTTTCCCTTCCCCTCCTCCTAGCAATTGCATAAAATATTCATCCCATGCTAACATTTTAATCTTATGATTCTTTTCCTTTTTTTCATCTCTCTATTTACTATCTTTCACACTTCTTCATCTGCGCTAGCCCTTTCTGCCTCCCCTTTAAAGTTTGCATTCTCCTCTTCATTTTTACTATCAAACAACGAATTGTTCTTCTTCTTTCTTCTGTATTCATCTGCGCTACCATTCCTTTTCCTCCATTTGCTCCAATCATTCCTAACTTCCTTTTTTCTCTACATTCCTCATCCAAGGGGCCTCTTTCCTCCCTTCACTGCTTTCCGGCTCAATATTATCCTCTTGAACTCTTTCCACCTTTTCTATCATAATTTCCATCTATTTTTTCACATTCCCTTCTCCCATTTTCACCACCTCTATCATTCCTTTCCAAGTCTAAGTCTAGCACCTGTATAAGTGTACTCTTCCTCCTCATCACCCACAATGTTGCCGTTCAGTAATTTCTTCCCGTCTCTATTCACTAATTTGCATCACGAGTTCCTTCCCGTCCCACCCCCTCCTTTCTTCCTTTCTTCCATTCTTTCACTCCTCCTTATCCTGTTCTTGCAATGATATCACCTCCAATGATCCAACTTACACCTTCTGCTTCTCCTTACATCAACTCCCCTGACCCCTCTGTTGCTCTCTCCATATTTCCATTTACACACCCCCACTATCTTCCGCCTCTCCTCCTCTATCATTATCTCTTCTGCCATTGTTCCTTCATCTTGTTCCTTCCAACCATTATTATCTGCCTCCCTCGCTATCAAATCTTTCCTTATATCCATCACCATTTCTTCCATTGCTCCACTCTTTTTAGATTTATTTTTTGCTTCTTGTATCTTCTTCCTGTATGCCTTCAGCGGCCTTTCCTTCATTCTCTCTTACCCGCTCTCATCTAACCACGTCGTCATTATCACTAAGACATCCCATCGCCCTAACTTTCCCATAAACTCCCTATCTTTACTTCCCCATCCCGCTACATTCTAGTAACACATCCATTATTCTTTCCTAATGTCATTCTCTGCAACCTTTTCTTTACCCTCTTCTCCTATTTTATCCTCTTTGACCCTTCCTGACACCTTCCCCTAACCTTATACATGCTACTAAGGCTTACCTCTCCTCGTCCCAATCTCATCATATGCTTTCTATATGTATTCTTCTATACGTTATCCATGTACCTTTTCCCTGCTTTTCTTCCTCCTCCGATATTTTCTTAAACGTGTATTCTATACGTCTTTCTTACCATGTCAAATCAAAGTCTATTTACAATTCACTTCTATATAACAGCCTTTCCTTTTACGTTACTCTCTCTTGTCTCATTCATCTTTCAATATTTCCAGCGTCATTTTGTACAATCTTCCCTAGTCCCTTCCTATACTTTTCACTTCCTGTACCTGTACATTTGCATTTATCCTTTTTAGCACGTCTTGTACGCCTTCCTTCAAATTCTTTCCTCTAAATCTTATACCTTTTATCACTATATTTTTTCTTGCCTTTCTCTCAGTCCTTCCATTCTTCTTTACATTTTTCTCCACCTTTCCTCATTCACATACTCATTTCCTAATTCTCCCCTTGAAACTTTTGGTTTGAGCTTTGCGTTTCTTCCAACTTTTTTTCCAACTCCCACACTTTTTCTTTGAGCTCTCCCAGCTTCTCTAGTTTTTATACCCAACAAAAACTTCGCACCGAATGTTCACTTTATCCTTGCACATTCACGCCGGAAACGGAATTTATCCCTGAAGAAATAGTTTCATATTTAATACAAAGAGAAAAAAAAAGAATTTTCAACCCACGAATATGACATCTCAACAGGAAAAATCATTTTCAACAACAAAGAAGGACATTTTTTGAGAAAATGGGTAGATTTTCTACAAGAATAATTAAATTTCTAACAAAGCAGTTGGATTTTTATCTCAAAAGACGAATTTCCAACAAAACTTCTGAACTTTCAGGCCAAAAAAAAAAACAACAATTTTCTGCAAAACAGTGGTATTTCCAACAGAAAAAAGTTGATTTTCAACAACAAACAAAGTAAAGCTTCGATACATGAAGATGAATATTCAACCTACGAATATAAATTCCCAAAAAAAGAATATAATTGTTCATCAAATATCACAAATTTGAAGCCAAGAAAACGAATTTCTTGAAGAGAGTAAAACTTACAAAAACATCAATTTTTAACAACAAAAATACGATTTTGCAACAAGATAGTTCAATTTTGAGAATGAAATATTTGAATTTTAATCCGAAGATATAAACTTTCTGGTAAAATAGTTGAATTAAAAAAAAAATTAGGTTTTTATGCCGGAAAGATAAATTTCCTAAGACCAGTTGATTCTTTAACAAAAAAGTTGATTTCTGACAAAACGAAACGAATGTTATTCAAATTAATTTTATTTTGAACACAAAAAAACGAACTTTTGACCCACGACATATATTTTCAACACAAAAGATGGATTATTTACAATAATCCATGAATTTTCAACGAAAAACTTAGATTTTTAAACCAAGGATAATTAAATTTTCAACCTAAGAATATAAATTTTCAACGAAACAGTAAAATCTCGCCCTAATAGTTCATAAATCTAGAATTTAATTGCATTTTCAACAAAAAATTTGGAATTTTGAGCCAAAAATGATTATATTTCTCACGAAAAAGTTAAATTTTCAACAAAAAAGTTAAGCGTTCACAAAAAAAAAAAAATTTCCAAAAAATAGTTTAATTTTTGATACAAAATAGGGAATTCCTAAACAAAAAATATGAGTTTCCAATAGAAACATTAATTTTTCAACTCAATAGTTGAATTTAAAGCGGGAAAGACGAATTTCTTATGGAAAATTTTAATCTTCAGGACAAAAAAACTAATTCTCAACATAAATACCATTTTCCAACATAAAGTTGGTTTACATCCGAATAGTTGGATTTTCAGACCAAAGAGACTTATTTTCTACAAAACGGTGAAATTTATAAAAAAAAAGTTGATATTCAAAAACAAAAAATAAAATTAGAACAATAGTTCAATTTTTTTTCTAAAAGAACGAATTTTGAATGAAAACAAATTTGACCGAAAAAGTTTATTTTCAACAGAATCATTGAAGTTTTAAGCGGAAAAGACGAATTTCTAACAAAACATTTGAATTATTGAACCAAAAGAAAAAAAAAGAATTTTCAACATAACGGCTTAGTTCTCAATACATAGACGAATTGCAACACAAAATTTAATTTTCATCCAAATTGCTACGATTTTTTAACAAAAGTTTTGATTTTCATCCAAATAATCGGATTTTTGAGGAAAAAGACGATTTTTCTACAAAACAGTGGAATTTGAAGAAAAATTGATTTTCAACAACAAAAAATTACAAACACAAAATCTCGATTTTCCGAAAAGAAAATTAAGATTTAAAAAAAAAAAAATCCTAACCAAAAAGGGTGCTTCATAACCAAATTATTGAATATCGTACCGAATAATTAAATTTGTAATAAAGAACGATAGATTTTTCTCTAGATATTGAATAGTCGCAATTATCATCAAAATAAATAAATAAATAAACTAGTTGATTTTTAAGTCAGTTTGTTGAATTTCAAAAAAAGAAGCTGAATTTGAACCAAAAAAGAAAATATCTAAACAGAAAAAACTGAACTGCTACCAAAGTTCAAAGTATTCCAACTAAAACTACTATCACAGTTTGAAACTCTTTGGAATTCTTTCTTGATTGGAATGCTTTCAAAGTTGGAAGTTTTCTGATAATGTAAACGGCTTCCAAAGTTCGATGTTATATAATATAAACGGCTTCGGGACGTCGAAATTTTCTAAACTGAACTGCTACCAAAGTAGGAATTTCGTTGGGAGTTTTCTAAAGTGAACTTCTTCCAAAGTTGGAAGTTTTTCAACGTGTACGGCTCCGAAAGTCCAAAGTATACCAACTTGAACTGCTTCCAAAGTTTAAAGTTCTTTAGAAGTTTCCTAAAATGAAATGCTTCTAAATTTGGAAGTTTTTCCAACTTGAACTCCTTCTAATGTTGGAAGTTTCCTGAAAATGTCAACAGCTTCCAAAGTTCAAAGTTTTCTTAACTAAACTGCTACCAAATTTGGAAGTTGCTAGGAGTTTTCAACTTGAACTCCTTCCAAAGTTGGAAGTTTTCTAACGTGTACGACTTCCAAAGTTCAATGTATTACAACTTGAACTGCTTCCCAAGTTTAAAGTTCTTTGGAAGTTTTCTAAAATGAAATGCTTGTAAAGTTGGAAGTTTTTCAACATGAACTACTTCCAATGTTGAAAGTTTTCTGATAATCTCAACGGCTTCCAAAGTTCGATGTTTTATAATATGAACGGCTTCGGGAGGTCGAAATTTTCTAAACTGAACTGCTACCAAAGTCGGAATTTTGTTGGGAGTTTTCTAAAGTGAACTGTTTCCAAAGTTGGAAGTTTTTCAACTAAAAACTCCTTTCAAAGATGGAAGTTTTCTGAAAATGTGAACGGGTTCCAAAGTTCGAAGTTTTCTGAACTGAACTGCTACCAAATTTGGAAGTACCTAAGAGTTTTCAACTTGAACTCTTTCCAAAGTTGGAAGTTTTCTAACGTGTACGGCTTCCAAAGTTCAATCTATTACAACTTGAACTGCTCCTCAAGTTTAAAGTTCTTTGGAAGTTTTCTAAAATGAAATGCTTGTAATGTTGGAAGTTTTTCAACGTGAACTCCTTCCAATGTTGGAAGTTCTCTGATAATGTCAACGGCTTCCAAAGTTCGATGTTTCATAATATGAACGGCTTCGGGAGGTTGAAATTTTCTGAACTGAACTGCCACCAAAGTCGGAATTTCGTTGGGAGTTTTCTAAAGTGAACTGCTTTCAAAGTTGGAATTTCTTTAGGGAATTTCTGAAGTGAACTGCTTCTGAAGTTGGAAGTTTTTTAACTCGAACTCCTTCCAAAGTTGGAAGGTTTAGGATAATGTAAGCGGCTTCCAAAGTTCACTTTTCTACCCTGATAGATAAATTTTTGAACCCAACGCCAAATTTTCAAAAAAGAAAAGAATAGTTTTACTTCAAACAAAATAGATAGTGCTCAAGTAAAGATTCAATCGTGCCAAAAAAAATTAAATTTCTAACGGATAAGTATAATATCCTACCAAACTGTAGAAATTTTGGACCAACCAGACGAGGCTTTGTAAAGAATAGCTGAAAGAATGATAAATATATTTTTTATACAGAAGTATTTTTATTGACTAAAGTTCTAGAATATTAGAGTTAATTATTATTTTTATGAAATTCTTATTTGTTGAAAAAATTATGATTCTAGAATTAGGTACAATTTTTTTTTTTTCAAATTTCATTATTTCCCTTTCCATTAAAAATCCATTAGACAAACTTAGAAATGAGGAAAAACCGAAAAATTGGAACTAGTTTCGTCCTGAAAATTCGTACCAGCAATTTTCAAGTCATTCAAAGGCTGAAAGGAAGATGTTTTTTTTTTCAACCCCACTTGGGAAAAAAATTACTTCCAGTTCGAATTAGGGACAATTTGACGCTTCTTAAGATCCGGCTCAACCTTCTAATGGATAATTAATGACTTAGTCTCAGAAATGCACAAGATTCATTCAAAATTTTGGTAATTTGGTTTTGGATTTATTTATTATTTTATTTAGAAGAAAGTTTTGATTCGGAAGCCAAATTCTTTTCACTTGATGCTTGATTTGGAGGAATAGAGAATTATTTTGTTTTTTATTATCATTACTGATTATTGGAGATAATTATGTATACTTTTTTTATTTGAAGTTTGGAATAGTTCCTTTTCAAGGAATCGGAACATTTATGAAAATCCAGAAATGGAAAAAAATACAAAATAAGTGAGATAATTTGGACTCAGATTGCCTCCACGGCTTCATAACTCAAATTGCTTCTAAAACTACAAAAAATATGTATAGAAAACTTGAATTGCTTTGAAGTTGTTAGCTTCCAAAGTTGAAAGTTTTCTAACTTGAAATGCTTGTGGAGTTGGAAGTTTTCTAAATTGAACTGCTTTCAAAGTTGGGAATTCTTCAATTTGAACTCCTTCAAGATTTCATTTAGCTTCCGAAGTTGGAAGTTTTTGAACTTAAGCCCCTCCGAAAGTTTGAAGTTTCCTAATGTGAACGACTTCCGAAGTTCGAAATTGTCTAAACTGATTTGCAGTTTTTCAAGTTAAACTCCTTCCAAAGTTGGAAGTTTTCTAATAATGTAAACGACTTCCAAAGTTCGGAGTTTTCTTGATTGAACTGGTAACAAAGTTGAAGTTCTTTGAGAGTTTTTTGAATTTAATTTCTTCCGAAGTTGAAAGTTTCCCAATATGAACGGCTTCTGACGTTCGATGTTTTTTTTCTAATTGAACTCCTACCAGAGTTGAAAGTTCTTTGGAAGTTTTTAAACTTGAACTCCTTACAAACCTGAAAGTTTTCCAACATGAGCGGCTTACAAATTCAAAATTTTTCAACTTGAACTGCTATCAAAGTTGGAAGCTCTTTGAAAGTTTTCTAAATTAAACTGCTTCCTACGTTGGAAGTATTTAAACTTGGACAACCTCCAAAGTTGGGAGTTTTCTAAAGTGATCGGCTTCTGAAGTTCGAAGTTTTCTAGCATGAACTGCTACGAAAGTTGGAAGTTCTTTGTGATTTTTCTTAAGTAAACTGCTTCCAAAGTAGGAAGTCTTCCAATCAAACTGCTTCCAAACATAAGAATTTGCTAACTTGGATTGCTCCAAAGTTAGAAGCTTTGAACTTCGAAACCCAAATTGAATTATAAGTAAGAATAATTCGAACTTGAATTGCTCCCGCAGTAGAAAGCTTTCTAAACTTGATGGGAATGCAAAGTTCGAAGTTTTCTACCTTGTATGGTTCCGAAGGTTAATAGTTTCCAAACTTGGAATTCTTCAAAGTTAAAAAGTTTCACAGTAATTCCTTCTAAAGTTAAAAGTATTCTAGATTGATTTGCTCAAACGTTTGATAGATTTAAAACTTAACTTTCTTCCGAAATTCATCAAATCTGCAACTTAAATTGCTTGAATATTCGGAACTTGAAGAGTTTCAAAGTTGATAGCTTTTGATTTTGAATTATGAATTACATGCTAAGTCAAAAGTTTTCTAACTTGGAATGCTTCCGAAGTTAGAAGTTTTCTAACTCGAAATGTTTCCAAAGTTGGAAGTTTCTAAACTTGAAATTCTTCCAAAGTTGGAAGGTTTCACTTTAATCGATTCGAAAATTAAAAGTATTCTAGATTGCTTTGCTCCAAAGTTTGAAAGATTCCAAACTTGACTTTCTTCCGAAGTTCGGAAACTCTACCACACAATTTGCCTAAAATATCGGAATTTGAATAGTTTCAAAGTTGGTAGCTTTGTATTTTAAAAACTCAATTGAATCATAAGTGAGAATAATTCGAAATCGAATTGCTTCCACAGTAGAAAGCTTTCCAATCTTGAATTTAATGCTACATAAAAGTTTTCTAGCTTGGACTGATTCCGAAGTTAGAAGTTTTCTAACTTGAACTGCTTTCAGGGTGGAAGTTTTCAAACTTGGAATTCTTCCAACGTTGGAAAGCTTCACACTAATTGCTTCTTAAGTTCAAAGTATTCTAAATTGATTTGCTCCAAAGTTTGAAAGATTTCAAGCTTGATTCTCTTCCGAAGTTCGGAAACTCTACCACACAATTTGCTTGAACTATCGGAACTTGAATAGTTTCAAAGTTGTTAGCTATGGATTTTAAAACCTAAATTGAATCAGAAGTGAGAATAATTCGAAATTGAATTCCTCCTACTGTAGAAAGCTTCCAAATCTTTAATTGAATGCGAATTTGAAAGTTTTCTAACTTGGACTGCTTCCGAAGTTAGAAGTT
>WSXT02139822.1:0-10503 GCA_011762715.2 Neuroterus valhalla
TGCATTGAATTGAAGTGTGTTCCAGAGTTCGCGCAGGATGCTTATGCACGCGCGAGAATAGTGAGCTCCTATTGGTTATTTACAACCTCCAATAGTTCAAAAACTATTGATCGTACAACATTTTGCAACTAGAATTTTTTGTTCAGTTTTGCACGAGGAATTGGCACATACAAGGAATATGATGAGTTGAGGATCACCCTGTATAGTCGCCTAAATTTTACTCTTGATGCTGAAATTGGAAATCATTGATCAATTCGAAGATAAATAAAGGATTTGAACCATTTCTCTCTGGAATTGACCTATTCATTGCCTTATATATTAAAATAACTACCATATCCGAAACCATATTCATATCAACAATGTAGATATTTTGTATACGAGATTTTCGTGGAGAAAAACAGCAGCACTGGAAGAAATTATTGAACAGGTGCAGTGGAGGACCAGCGTAATGGTTAGGTATGGTCAATTGGGGTGATCGAACCATACTCTGCATTGCTATTTTTTGGGGAAATTCTCTCAGCACCGTAATGGGGTAGTCGTACAGTTGGTTTTTAGGGTTAAAGTTGTTCTCATGAATTTGGGCAACTGAAGACGACAAGCTTTAACTCATATGAAGTTTATTTCAAGCAATGTCAAGGAAGGCCAGCAACTACTTTTCTTTTCAAATCGAGTACTTTTGGTATTGCACGAATTTTAATGCACCGATTTGCACGAATTCCGCACTCAATGTTTGGCCCAAAAAAAGTCGTGTTTGCGTGGTTGGTGGGTACGAAAAGTAGAACTGAGAGTAAGGGTGATATAAACATACTATGCATGGCTGTTTCTTAGAAAAAATAAATTTCCAAATCCAGAGTCCTCCTTCAACCGTACGATAATTCACGTAGCTCTTATCTTTATGCTTCCAAAAAGAAATACGCCTCGTTGAGAGGGCAATATTTTTACATTCTCATAATTTATGATTGAGGAAGTATTGGTATCATCTAAAATCTCACATCTCAGTTTTCTAACGGATCTTCACATTTCGAGACCCTCTGAAGCCAAGAATCGAGTTCTAGCGATAGTGTCTGTCTGTTGGTCTGTACGTCCGTCTGTAAATACGATAACCTTCGAGAGAATGAGCGGATCGAATTGGCCTTTGATACACTTGTTGAAGGGTCCGAAAGGAAGGGCAAGTTCGTTAAGATGCGTGAAAACGTTCGAAAAATGAATGGTAGCTTCTCAACAGGTTTTCAATTGCCCCTCACCATTTTTTCATACAATTGTTGGTTTTGGTTTCAACCATGCAAAATTGTAAGAAATTGTAGGATTCCTGGTTTTGATTTTCACCTTCGAAATTTCTATGAAGAGAAAAATCCAATTTTGAACCTAACAATGCTAGGCATGCAAAAATATCTAAATGAGAAATTATAGGCTTTTTGGAAGGCACATCTTGGCCTTAAGAAAGCTCTAATTTCTTATTTCAAATATATTTTGAAGGAATATAAAACTCTCCTACTGTAGGAATTCCGATTTATGAGAAATTAAGTTCGAAAAATAATCATTTCAGCATTTTCATGAACGAGAATACTTCGCGCCATCTCAAATTTTGATTTTTCTGATTGCCGAAATCGAGTAGAGGGCAAGTTTCAATTTAGCATCTTTGCACATGACCAGCTGTGTACATTGATGGCTACACGTCAAAGAGTGCACGTCTCAATTCAAACTTGCACGAATGGTCTGTGGCCAACTGTGCATGTATCGATATAAACCGGCAATTAAATACTTGAGCAACTGTGCACGGGCAAATGTGGCATTCGAAAAATTAATCCTGGCCTATATATTTTGAACGCAGCCTTTGTCACGCCCTGAAAATTGAAGAGCTCATCGCAAGGGTTCAAATCATATATCCGTGCATTCATACCTCGCGTAATAATTCCAATGATTTTTAATTAAATTTGTCAGGCTGGAATTGATAGTTTTCAGAATGTTTCTACTACGCGAAAGATAGCAAGTGCATTCCATCCTTTTTGCACTTGTGCTTGTTCGTTATGGGGGGACAAGGTTTGTTGTTCCTCCGAATCGTCTCTTATACACCCGTGCTAATGATCTTCCATCTCTTTCGCGCCAGTGCTCGAACGATAATTGAGCTGGCGGATTGTCAAAGAAGGACAAGTAAAATTATTTTTCAGTGAGTGGAGTAACCCCTGGCCATTTGAAAATTAAGTTACGGCTTTTAAAATTCTACAAGTACATTTTTAATGCAGAATTTTATTTTGCATCTTTAACTGTTTCCGAAAAAGTATTTAAAAAACCAGATCCGTCGCGTAAGATTATTTGAGGAGTGTCTTCAAAGGTATGCCAGGGGATATTGATATTTTCATGAATCTTGGAAGGAAAACAACATCAAATAAAGAATATTTGATTTATTTTTCTTCATGAACTGTATTGAAATAAATGCAGTTGGCCTTTAACACTGCAAAGTATCCGCATATTTTGTTAGAAAGAATACAACTCTTATCTTTTTTCCGTACCTACAAGTGGCACAGACATTTTGAGTCTCTCATCTGCCCCCTTTTTCATAACTTTTAACTATTCTTCAAAACTATAACAATCTTACGAATCTTGCAATCTTACATTTTTTTTATTTTTGAAGCTCCACCCGTTTCCTATCCTCCTATTCTCCCGTCTTTTACTTTTATCGACGATTTATCCTCGAATTGGTGAATTTTATGAAAAGCCGGCAGATAAGAAACTCGATATGCCTGTGGCAATTGTAACTAGAGAAAAAGATGAAAGTTGTATTCTTTCTAACACAGCATACTGATAATTTGCAGTGTCGAAGATCAATTGCATTAAATTTAATCGAGTTCATAGAGGAAAACAGTTCAAATATTATTTATTTTATGTTGCTTTCCTTTCTACGATTTATGAAAATATCAATATACTCTAACATACCTTTGAAGAAAATGCTCAACTCAGCGTACGCGACAGATCTGTTTTTTTTTGGCACACGTTATTAAGGAATTTTTCTCATCTTCCCAAATTTTCTTTAGGGGAAATTTTTTGGGGGATATGTCTTACTTGAAATGCTCGAAAAGTCTGTCGTTTCAAGCAGATGGTACATGTAGTACTTGACCTACTGTACAAATTAGGGAGTATCGAAAAAAAAACATTTTTTTACAAACATTTTTGATTAGCGCTAAAAAGTTTGTGATAGGTCCCAAAATAACTCCTGTAGAAAATGAGTCCCAAAAAAATTGTCTTCAGTTTACGAAGTGTCATTTTATGTCAAAAGAGGGAAAAAGATTAGATTTATTATCACCAAGTTCTCAAAAATGGTAATTTCTGATTCTGATTAGCGGGAAAATAAGTATTGTATCCACATATATACCTGCTGATTAAAGATACAATGGAAGAATGCCATGTGTTCGCGCATTCATGTCAAAGTTACAAAAATTCGAAAAATACACGGAACATTTGATATTTTTAAGTAATACAAGCTCAAAAGTGGTTATTTCTGATCCGGCTAAGTGATAGAAAATCCATATTGTACCATATTGTACTGTCGCCACAACGACTTTCGCTCGCCATTTATATATAATCTTTCTCCTAATTTTTAATTTCTTACTATTTTTCACTCTCGGTAATATTTTTAATCTAACCATAGGTGATTTCGATTTTTGGATAAGCTGATCAATTAACCGTGATTCTGGTATCCTATGGTAGAATAATGACTGTTCCTTGTATACTATGATTCTTCTTTTTCATGAAATAGTGATGCCAAGTGCCACCATACCTTCATCACCACATTTTATTTTCTACTTAATTGTTCATATTGTGAGTCCATTCGCACGTATCGATGTTGCTCAATTAATATATTTATATCTCCATATGTGACGCTTTCTGAAGGAAGACCCTTAAGCGGCCAAAATTCGATTCTCTGATTTTTGATGTTTCACGTAGATTCGAACTTGCTTTTTAAGGTGGTAAAGTAAAAAAAATTCCATTATTATTAATTTATTCAGTACAAGCGTTGAAACATTGTCGTTCGGGAGAGCACTCTGGACTTCTCCCTCGACACGTACACTTGCGTAAATGCCGTGCCTGTCAGCCATTCCAGCGATCGTGAACGCTCGTCTTCATCATGATGGTCGAACTCACACATACAATAAACCTCTATAAGTATGTGCGATGGAAAGAGACAGAACAACCGGAAGGGTCTTATCGGCCCGTCGCCAATTCTCCTGCATCTCCTCTAAAATTACGTTTGGCCGCTTAGGGGTCTTTCTTCAGATCGCGTCACATATTGTTTTTATATATTATTATCGATTTTCATTCCTACTCGCCATGTTCATTCTATTATTCCTTCCCAACCATCATATTCGCATCGATCCATGTCCATATGCGTCCTTGTTTTTACTTTAGAACGAAAATAGAAATGTAGAAGGATAGGAGAGAATGGTGCGCGGTGTCCGAGCGGGCTGACCATGCACGGGCTGTTTGCCCCGTATTAACGGATTGAGCTCAGCGTTCTCTCGGATCGACGTTGATGCACAGTGCGTCATCGACGTATCACCTCGAGACGTACGCCGATAACTCTCTCTCTCTCTGAAACCTTCAGGGTCAGAGCGAAACAGTGAACGGAGGAATACTTCTAAATCTTGGATTACTTCTTCTGATTATCAAAGAACCTCAACGAAAAAAACAGCTCTTCTCAGAGCTAAATTCTACTAGTTTCTTTTAGGACTGTAGAACAAATAACAAAGCACTTGTCAGCAATCATCGGTCAGCTCGACCGAGTCGGCGATTCGGGAGTCACCATCCATCCTGAAGGAGTTTCAACTATCAGCGGCCGTTAAGCATCCAGGAACCGGCACCAACGGGTGCCCTCCAAGGAAGGGAGAAACCATGGACAGGGTGCTTCTCTCCGTCGACTTAAGGCCTCTAGCAAGGAGCTTATGAGCCGGAAGCACCGGTCTGGGAGCACTACAGGTCCGGTGACCTAAAGCCTCCCTGTGAGGACCTTCTGAGCCGGGAGAGTAGCGTTCACCTTCCACTGAGCGGACAGTGGGCTACTTCAGGCCTACACCAGGGACCTTCTCTGCCGTTAACACTGCCTGGTCTAATCACACTCTGCTTCACTTGCGTGGTGCTTCATCAGCAACGGGCAGCACCTGCCGGTAATCTCCGGAGGAGATCCCCGCTGGAGATTGTTGGCAGGTGCTGAGAATGTGTCAGCTGAGAATACCCTGCATGGCCAAGCACATGCGGCAGGGGCATCGCTGCCAGCGCTGACAAAAAGCCAGGCCGTATCCAGAGCTATCATAAGGAGACTCCGCCCTAGCTCAGGGAGCGCTCAAATAACAGATGCCCACCAGCAACACATTCCAGACGGGTACAATCAATCCACGCGGAAGGCATTGAAAGACCTGGACATTCGGAAAGAGGATCGATCGATAGCAGTGCTCAAAGCCAGGTGTAACAGATACAAGAGGATCGTCCAGGAAACCGCTGCGGGACAAAAATACGGCGGCCATTCCGGAGGGTATCCGAATGAGGATTTCTATGATTCAACCGTAAAGAAGCTGGCGTACCGCGCAACTCTCGGAAAGAAGCAGTTAAGGCGTGACCCGGAGGAGAGAGATTTTATGCTGGACAAAGTTGGTAATAAACTGTTCACCGCCATAACTCCTACTCGGTAAGTCTCATGCTCCCCACTCCGCTTGTTGAAAAAAGAGAAAGAATAACAAGATGAAAAAGGTCCTCAGTCCAACATGGACTGGCTGGAGGCCTGGAAGCGGCTCATACGAGGGCGCGGCGTGAACCGCGTGTACCTTTCCGCACGCGCGAGCCTGCGTAAAGAAGAACCGAAGTCAATGGAATGATTCGACGACTTCTTCTCCTCCAATGTCTTCCACGAAGAGGATTCCACAAAGCTCTAAGACAGCTCATCTCAAGTCAAGCACACTGCCTCTCCACCACAGAAGGAGTGTAGCAATGTAGATACAATTTGAATTGTTTACCGGATAGCCAACTCAGAAATGATCATTTTTGAGACTTTGTTGATAATAAGTCAGTTTACCCTATTTCGACGTATATTGTAATGAAATTGCGCGAACTTGAGACATTTTTTTATGGACTCATTTTTCACAAGAGTTATTTTGGGACCGACGAGAAACTTTTTAGACCCAACCAAAAACGATTGTGGAAAAATTTATTTATTTGATACGCCCTAATGCACATGCGAAGTTAGAATTTGGACAACTGTACACGTCTGACTAGAAATGCTCAGAAGATTGAACTATATACTATCGCACGTCTGGGTAACCCACTTGAGTTCTTTTCTTATTTGAATAATGCCATTTCATTGATTTTGTTTCAGCAAGGACTCTGAACCTCTGTTCTTAGTTTTATTTCAGACTAAAAATGGATGAAATAGCCACCAGGTACGTTCAGCCCTGTGCATGCTGCGCGTAGATTAAAAAAAAATTACTAGTAAATTAAATAAGTGTCGGCAAACAAAAGATATTTTAGCGGAGAAAAGAAATGCTAGTAAAAAAAGACTGGATTAAATTGTATTCACATTTGATTCAATCATATCATTTGGTTCCAATTTCAAATGGTTTATAACTTTTCTCTTTAATTCAATGAGCTAATATGTCTTTTTATAGTTTGGACCTATTTCAGATATTTGATTCCCGTTCAAAACGTTGCACGTTTTACAAAACAAGATACTATTGACTAATTTTTAAATAACCAGAATGATGTTACCGTCGTTATGAATGATATCATAGTGAAGCAGGATTCAAACTTCATAAAATTCAAAAATTAAAATGAACGATGGTTGAAGCTGTTCATGTAGGCGAACAATTGAAGGAGCCAAAAAATTGTTTTGCATATTGGTATAAACACTCAATTTTTCCAGGTGAGTAAACACACATGAACTTATTAGCACTGAACCTTTATTTGCACGCTTAACAGGTTTGAAAAATCTCAATCGCTGAAGACTTAAAGCCAACCTACCTGTAATTGCAAAGTAAATATATACATACATTAAATATTGTCCAGACGATCACCCCAGGTTCCACCCAGTAGCAACTGCCATTCAGGCAAATGAGACTAGCTACGACCATGAGATAAATGACCACAGAGCACGATGATCACAATGAAGGGCTATAAAAAACCTTCATCTGTCTATGATTTGTTTAGACCTCATTTTTATCACACTGTTACTGAAGCTTTGGCCCATTCTGATGATATCTTAAACTGAATCAAGAATTTATAAATCTGCTTAATTTAGAAACCAACGATGTCTTTCTCCTTCTGCAACAATATTGCGTGAATTTAAATTCTGCTCTAAAGCATTGGTTCACTGATGAATCGAATGTGAAAGTCTTCGATTGATTGATCATGAATTTGATTGGTACAATGCTGAAGTTCAGCATCGTGAGAGTAATGAAAGTAAGAGGTAATTTATGGAAATGCAATATTTGAAAAAGGAGAAGAAGTCATCCAATAATGCGGGAAACGTTCTAGATGAATCAAACAAGGGCTATGACAGTATGATTGATTATTATATTTAGATGTGAAACTCCATTACACATCACCCACAATTCATAACGTTAATATGAAATCTTTAAAATAGAATTCTCCTGGAACCACAGGAAGAGAAACGATACTCGAAAAGGCAACGTGTGCTGTGTTGTCGGTTGTGACTCCAAAACAAATATCAACACTGATATGTGTTCCCATAAAGTACCAAAATTTGACAGTGGTACTGTTACAGTAAAAAATCTTTTTGGAGAAAGCATTGTTGTTGATAAACGTTCCGAATGGTTAAAACGACTCAAGATTCAAGATACTGATCAACAAATACTTGTTCACTCTCTGATTTCAGCGTTGATGATTATGTGTTTTCTGGTTTGTTTTTTAGTTACTACCTGATTATTGAATAGAATTATTATCATGATCATTAGATAAAATCTATGGCTCGTGCCAGTTTTTCAAGTGCAGTCCATGACAGTGACAGACGCTTGTTTATTGATCTCACTGTTGTTATTATGTTGGCGTCTAGCCCAGCAGAAAGCCAGGCTGCTACCCTAGTAGATAAGAGAAGGAAGGATGAGGTTCCGTCACTGATGGATCGGAAATCGGTTAGAGGGGAAAGAAATAGGGAAGAGAAGGGGAATCTCGCACCAAAAGAAAAATGCGGAGAGAGAAGATGAAGTAGCGAATAAAGTTAAAGAAAAGCCAACGGAGACTAGGAGAAGTCGAGCAAAAGCCCTACTGATTAAACCAGCAGGAGGGAAGTCTCACGCACAGGTCTTAGGAGACATTAGGAAGAAGGTAAAACCAGAGAACACCCAGACTGTTGTCAAAAATATCAGAAAAACCAGGTCTGGGTACGCCCTACTGGAATAAGGACAAGGACTCGAAAAACCGCAGTGGATTCTCCAGTGTGTTGGAGGATGCATTAGGAGAGGAAAGGAACGATCTACGGTGGATGCAGTGCAGGAAGTAGTAAGAGCTGCGCAAGCAGAACAACGATCAAGCCGCTACACCCGCAAGGTCGTCTTACTGTTCACCCTGGACGTAAAAAATGCCTTTGACTCGGCAAGGTGGACAGACATACTACATGCACTCGAGCAGAACTTCAAAGCACCCCCGTATCTGTTGCGTATGGTAAACAGCTATCTTTAAGATAGAGTTCTCCAGTACAACACAGAGGGAGGGACCCGTAAGAAGGACATCACGCAGGGGCTGCACAGGGGTCCATACTAGGGCCGGATCTGTGGAATATCTCCTACGATGGCATCCTCCGTATGGAGATGCCAGAGGGCACATCCAGCCTGGGACACGCGGACAACATCGCAGCGATGAGTTCGGCCCGAAACATGGAGCTAGCTCAGTGGAAGCTGAGTCAGAGATGATGCGCGTCAGTAAATGGATGGCAGAGCACGGCCTAAGTCTGGCCGTGCAGAAGACTGAGATCGTTGTTCTTACAATTAAGAGGATAAACACTATCATTCCGCTGCAAGTGGGTAGTCAAGAGATCATGACAAAGAAGGCCGTGAAAAACCTTGGCATACTACTGGACTCGAAACTTACATTCTGAGATCAGATCAAGCAAGCGTCAGAAAAGGCTGTCAACGTAACCACAGCTCTAAGCAGACTCATGGCCAATGTTTGAGGTCCAAGACCGAATAGACGCCGACTACTGATGTCGGTAACGACATTAGTTCTGCTGTATGGAGCAGAAATCTGGGCAGACGCACTAAGAATGGAAAAGTATAGGAAGTGGATGGCACGCGTGCAAAAGCTTGAGGCGCTAAGAGTGGCTTGCTCTTACCGCACGGTTCTCAGAGCCAGCTATTCTTGTGATAGCTGGAACTATGCCAATCGATCTCCAAGCAAAGGAGCGCAAATACACTTACAAGAAGAAGTCGGGAATGAGAAAAGTGGAAGCGAAAGCACGAGCTAGAGGACAAACCATGGAAGAATGGAAAACTATATGGAGCACAGAACATCGGGAGCTCGTCAGAGTCGTGAGAAGCCTGACACCGGCAATCATAATGGCGGTAATGCTCGTAAGTGAGGAGAACTGGGAGGCCGTAGGGGTCTACACCGAAACGCTTCTCCGACAGAAGAAAAAGGAACTTGACGCGGCAGAACAACAGCCCTGAACAATGCGCCCGATCAGACCCAACCAGGATGTCGAAGGCCAACGAGCCCGTTGCGCAACGTTATTGTGACGCTGATGAGAACGATGCGTACATTCTGATAGGGTCATGATACTTTATTAGATGGAGATAAAGGGAATCAGAAGAACCCCTAGCAAGGAGATTCAGGGATCACGGAGGCAGCCCATCAAGCCACACCCAATCAAGATGATCGAAGGCCGGCGAGCCCGATACGAGTTCTTGACGTGCTGCCGAGGACGACGCGTAACATCTTGGCTGGTTTATGACGCTGATTAGCAGAAGAAATAAGTCAGCAGGAGCCCCCAGAAGGTATGAAAACGGCACCTCCTGAAGTAATGCGAAAGCAGTTCCGGGGGGAATCATGCCAAGAAGAAGATGGTGGTTTTCTAGTGGGTAGTAGATAGAAATAAAATCTCTCCATCTCCATCAACATGCGAAGCCCCACGCTAGCGAGGAGTGCGGACCCTTCTCGGTGTCTGTTTGCATATTTTTCCACCATCCCGCAAGAGAAAAAACACTGTTTTTATTATTTTCACGAATTATCGTTCTTTCATCTTCGATCATTTTCCTGGAATACGAAGTTGCAACAGCATACTCATACAATGTTTTTAGAGAAAGTAGCAAGATATTTATTACATTGAAATTAAACTTTACTTGAATAAACGTGTTAAGACTAATTTTAATCAGATACATGCCGAATCCCATAGGCAGCCATGTTTGTTTTGATACAGCAGTGCCTCCTTGCTCGCGGTGGATGTTTTCTTCGCCAATAGAAATCAAAAGAGACAGAAGATTACAAAAAGTAGACGGACGTTTTCTGGAG
>WSXT02139833.1:0-10503 GCA_011762715.2 Neuroterus valhalla
CCTGCTCTGGAAACAGCAACTTCTGGCTCGCTTCGCACGCTCGAAAACCCGTGGTTTTCATGCATGTGTTGAAGAAAAGAATAAATATTTTTAACATTAACCAATGATTCAATGATTTCATTAGTACACGGATGACAGACCAAACATTGTATATGAATTCTCAAGTACTGTGAATGATTTCTTAGCGTAAGAGTTTTACCACTGGTACACTCACCTGGAAAGCGAATTATTGGAAATTCAATAATTATTTTGCATCAATAATTGTTAACAAGATATTTCTCATTTTATCATTACTATAAGATCTAGTTCAACATGTTCAAATAATGAAATAGTTTTAGGTAGGAACTATAAAAAAAAAACACATACTTGGAAAAATTTATTCGAATATTTTAAATGTACTTTCTACATCCGAGAAATTGTTTCAGTTTCAAATACAATGCAAATTAATTTGTCTAAAAGTATACACAATGAAGAAAACACTAATGTTCCAATTTATTCATTCACGGTCAACTTAGACTGAAGTTCTAATATTTGTAACTTGTCATTTTTTACACCTCATAAATAACGGATATTCACAATTAAAATATAATAATTTTGTAGAGATGCCTGATAAAGACATATTTTATAACTGGGTTTTATTCTAATATTAACTCACTTTTCGTTTCTACTAGTTTCAAGAATCACATAGTCTTCGCAGCTTCTAAATAATGTGAAATACCAAAGAATACTGTCAAGTATAATGTGAGAATACGGTTATTCTTACGGATTTCATAAATTTACTATAACTCCATTTTTTCCAGTCCGTCCCTTCCACTGAAAATTTTTTCTACTGGACATTTTTTCCACTGACCTTTTTTCCTACAGGATATTTTTACAGCAGCTATTTATTGAAGTTAATAATTGCCAACTTTCTTTACAATTTCTGAAATAATAATATTAGGCGATATACAGAACCCAATCTAATTTTAAAATTCGGATTTCAAAATTGGAACTTGTGACCAATTGCCTGCAAGTAGTGCCAAATCTCCATCTTTAATAATCTTTAACTGTTATTTTCAATTTTTTTCATCCTAATCAACCATTTTCCATCAATAACTATGTTTATGTACAGGTATTCACACTTACTTACAATTATTGACAAGTATTTTCAACAGAAATCTAAACTTTTTCAAAAATCGAGCTTGCCTGGGTTGGGTTTTTTTTTTAGATCGCGCAGAAGCGAGTATTTGGAAAAATGATGAGTGGTAATAATGATAAATGGAAAAAAGAATTCGTGAAAAAAAGGTCCAAGGGAAAACAATAAAATTTGTGGTAAAAAGGTCTACGAGACTTAGATTTTCCATCCTTGGAATATAGAAAAATATTGTTTTACTATACTTTTTCGCCTGTACATGACAAACACAATAGTCATGACTGCGAATATCTTTCTTTTAAACGAATCACCCTAAAAATTGTTTGAAAAATCGGAGAAAAATGTTTAAATATTTTTTTATACAAAATTTTTTTGAAGTATTATTCAGCAAGGATAAAACTTAGATGCAAAATAAAATTGGTTTCAGAAAAAATTAAAGATTTCTATTAAATTTTCAATCTTCCAATTAATGCTATCACTTTGTATTGAATATCAGTCAATTTTTTCATTATTGATGGATCAAACTTTTATAGATATTAACTACACGATCAATTACGATTCGCTTGTTTAGAAATAAGAAAATTTCATCATTATTGAAATTTATTATAGATAGCGCATTCCATCAAGAAAAAGGTGAGTTTAATATACTACTTTCGATCATGACAAATAGTCAACAAATGGAAACGTAAAGCGATAATACAGCGTTGTTACGTATAAACAAGTACACTTTTGACCTAACCTAAATCCAAGAAAAGTGTTGTAAAGAATGACGACGCACAGATTGGGTCTATCTGCGTCGGACTGCGCAAGCGCGTGTCTACTCTTTTTGGTACGGTCCTTACGTTCAACGTCGTAGCCTCACTGAATTTGTCTGGATTTACTTGAATTCAAACTGAATTCGTGCAGGTTCATGCAATGATAGCTAAGATTTCTAGAAATTCCAACGTTTAGGGTGTCCAAATCGCAAGAACCAAAAACCAGGACAGGTTACACTACCCCCCTCCCCCCCTACAATTGATTCAAGCCTTCACTTGACGCGCTTCATTCAAAGAAGAAAAGAAAAAAAAACAATTATCCCCACATAACAACTAGATTCAATAAATGATGAATAATGCATTTATCTATGCATAAGTTATAAGTAAAAAGTTTTATGCACATTTACAAACGATACAACTCTAGGACAGAATTCTTTCATTAAACATACTTCTCGTTGTTTTCAATTTTCTCAAGCAGTTTCTTTTTTTTTTTTATGTAGGAATATAATTCAATACAATAAAATTCCTTAAAGTTGTATTGGATTCTGAAAATATCCCTGGCATTTGTCAATTTCAATCGGTGGCTTTCGTCGATTTTTCCTTCAATTAAGGCATTTTTTGCTGATTCTTCTTACAATAAAAACAAGATAAATTCAGTGTCGAAAATAAAAAAAATAGTCGACGCAAAATGGCGCCAAAATTATGATCTAATCGTGAAAATTTATGTTTATGGTTGTCTCAGGTAAAAAAATACAAATTTAATATCAAAATTTCAAAATAAATAACAATAATAATTCCTTAATGAATGCCGACACAGAACGGTGGACATGCTATGTCGAAAATCTAGCTCTTATAAATAATCTTTATAAAGAACAGATTTTCGAATTTTAGAATTAAATTCTACTTTCAAAATTTCCGAAAGTGATAATTTTTAATAAATTATACAAAAGATTCTTCTCGAACGTCTGGACGTCGCGTAGTTTTCTCCAAACGACATGAAACTTCGCAAGACCATAGAGCTTCAAAAAACTATCACGTGCTACCACTTTTCTCCCATTATGAAATCGTTAAATATTGAATTTACTAAGTGCATGCATAAAAATAAGCTGCTTCTAGCTGCCCCTTTGCTTTTACACATGTATTTGTGTTGTAACTCCATTGCCGCTGAACCTTGTGCGCGTCACTAGGTGACATCCGGACGTTCGAGATTAATTTTCGCTAGCATTTAGTGAAAATTATTAGTTACGAAAATTTCGGAAGTAGATTTCAATTCTAAAATTCGAAAATATCGACTAAAATGCCCTTAAAAAGTGATTTCCAAGCAATTTTGATTGAGCTCGGGTCGAGTTCTCATCACTGCGTCACTAGACGAGCAGGGTGTGGTTGAACATAATTTGAAAAAAAATCACGTTTCGCAAATAACCAAAAATACGGACATTCCTCGAAAAATGAGGAAACCAGGACAGCACACGTACAATACGGACATGTCCCTATTCAAAATTTCCGAATTTCGCGTTCCAGTAAACGTTTTCGGCCGATTGGGTACGTAGTTCAATTTTATTTTTAGCGCTTTTGACGTTGAATTTTCGAGTGAAACGCCCTTCGGCTCAAACTGAATTCCTATTAGAATTTTTGCTGATTTTCTTGCGGCTCCGTCAGTGGATGTTACGAGATCACGAAAATACTCTGCTATCTCTAGGCAGCACTTAAGTACATGTACGACTCTGCGAAATGCGAATTTGAGTCGCTTGGAAGGTATGCCTACCTAGAGATATAGTTAGAGTCACGATGCGTGCAGTGCATGCGTGCACGAGTCAGAGTGCTGTCACGCACGCTGCAGTGGAAGATCCTATCTTGGCCGAAGTGGCCTCACCATTATCGTGCTATATATATGAGAGTGAGGAAAAAGCTGATGGAGAAGGGGGTGGAGCGGCTCAACGGCGTATGTCCAGCGTCGTCAGGTTCAGAGGCCTGATTGTTACAGTTGGTGTTTGCTTCTATACAAAGTTATTCGAAAATCGTTCAATTAGCCCCTGAAATTTCTAGGGGGTTGCGTTCTAACTAACTCGCATTTACATCACTAGAAGCACACCAAACATTCCACCCTTCTCGATACCGCACAGCTGCCCTGCCGCAAACATTTAGCTAGCGAGTGGACAAAATAGTTTGAGCATTGATTTCTCCTCTCTTATGTGAATTTGGATTTCGGACTTGAGGTCCATGTGGAATGCATCACTTAAATTTTCATCAGGAACCATATAAACTCAACGTTTTCAGTTCCTTTTAATTTGTAGAACAATAATTCCACAGTTTTTTACACACTGATCTCGCGATGTGAGACCGCTCGATTCATGGCCAGCTTCACGGCCTAGTACAGTTAGAAAATTCATGGTAACAAAGATTTGGAGAAATTTACGGACAACGCTACCGAGTTTCTGAGAATTTACGAGAACATTCATTTTTTACTATTTGAATTTGTTTTTCAAACTAACTAACGTTTATACTCAATGCACTTAGACCTACATAGCAATAAAATTTGGGGATTATAATTATTATGTAGTTTTATATACAATATACTTCATATCCTTCAGAATAGAATTTTATTTATCGATAACATACATTCTTTCAAACATCATCAAACTTTTGTTTCGAACAAGTTTTAAGTAAAATATTATATACCTTAAAAATTTTAATATTTTGTATCAGCAAAACTACGCGCCTATGATACTCAGCTGGAGACTAACGGTTACGCAGAAAAGTGAGCATTATGTAATATATCTTATTGTTTTGACTTAATGGTTTTATTCCATAACTGTGTGCTTATCAGGCTCAGAGAATCAATTATGTAATTCAACTTACTCAGTCTGATAGTCATTCTTAAATATCCTGATTATATAGTTTTTTGAATGTACAACACTAGGTAGCTTGAATACTTATAAGGAACTAAATAGTTTTAAGAGAAAAACACAGAAACGTTAGAATAGCATTGAGGCTTAATTAATAAATCAATTATATCATACTAATTGTATCACTTTTTTTAAATGAACAAATTCATATTACTCGTTAAATAAATATCACTAGGGCGTTGCCTTCAATGAGAAATCGGTAGAAGCCGAGAAATATCTATATATTTAATCTATTATTTTTCAGTAATCTTATAAATCTTCACCCGCTATGTTTAAAGAAACAAATGTTACAAGTAATTAAGGTTATTTCTTGAAAGATAATTAAAGCCAATTGAAGGCCTTGTTTTATTAGAAAACATATCCTTAGAAACCTATTAGATTTGACTCATCTTTTTTTATTTAAAAAAAATTCTAGTTTCCAGACACCCGGAAAAATTGAAAAACTATGTAGGACAACATCAAAATGCAAAAAAAAGAAGAACCCGAATAACTCACAAACGTTTTTGAAACGTTTTTTGGTAAACCAAAAACGTTTGGTGATTACTATTTATACGACTTTAAAACATATGTTTATAAGAGAAAAACGGAAGAGTTATCATTAGAAATTAGGGTATGGTCTAAATACCATCAAAAGTATATATACATTTTTTAAATTTTTCGATAAAACGTTCTTCAAATCTTTTAAAACGTTTCGCAAACGTTTCCCGAACGTCGGGTAAACGTTTTGTAAACGTTTGATAAATGTCTTGCAAACGTTTTGGAGACGTTTGGAAATCTAATCTTCTCAAATTTCGCTTGGTTGAACGTTTACCAAATGTTCACAAAAAGTTTATAAAAAGTTTTGTTCAGACAAAGTATAAAAAATTTGCGGGAGCAGCCGACGTTTTGAAAATGTTTCAAGGCCGTTTTTCACTAAAATTCACAATCGTTTCAACGTTTGCCATAAAACGTTTTCGAAACGTTTGCGAGACGTTTGGTGTTATCCGAGAAATGCCCGCAGAAATACGGATCGATCTTTACCTCAATTTTGACAGTATTTCAGGGAAATTTTACACAATTTTCCTGCATACGGTTGTAACATGAATTTTATGAAACACCTAACATATTATGTATTGAAACTGTGAAAAACGCTGTTATAGTAACTACATCAAGAATTCTTGCTTATTGAAGGTGAATAAAACATGTAAATATTGTGAAACATGTAAACAGTATGAATTTGAGTTATGAAAATATAATAAATTCAGATATCTCATAAATATATCGATATTATTGAGTTACGTTAGGAATTAACAGACGGTCTTTAACCTAAAAAGCATCCTAAGAAGAATGTAATCAAATATATTTATCGTTGTTATCGCTATCACCATCCGACAAAGGCTGTCGTTGACTGCTTATTCTCTTCTTTTTTATTATTTCTTTGACTGTTCGAGGTCACTTTGGACATTTTTCTTCCAAATGCCTTCTTTGGCGTGTAGCGTTTCTGCGTTAAGTTCACTGTAATTATTGAACTTATAAACAACTTTATTACCCGTATTTACTGGTTCTCAAAAGAATTTTCATAATAAATTTCCTCCCTTTGGCATTTTGAATGGTGAGAATCGATCATAAGATAGAAAACACAGAAGTTGCGTTATGCAGGGCACGCGGCGTATTCAAACTTCAAACTCGCTTTTTTCTCATTTGTTTCTTATAATACTCAATGCTACGAACTCTAAATATTTTTGAAAATATCCGCTTAGTTTCTCAAAATCATCAAAGGGTACGTTCAACACAATTTGAGCTTGAGAGTTGACGTTTATTTAAGTGAAAAACATCACTTCTCGTGAATTCTCGTCAAAAAAATCGGCCGAGAAGTTACCGGTAACTTACCGGTAAGTAACCGGACGTTCCCGACGTAAGTTACCGTCTTTTGAACTCTACGACGGCTGCTCACGATTTACTGCTTCTGTCGCTCCCCCCGAGCGTCCCTTGTAGTCCGGGACAAATTTTTTCCCAAAAAATGGACAATTTTGAGCATAAAAGTCATCGTGTAATTTTTTTGTTAAATGCATATTTACAAAGTAATAAATTTTCAAAGTTGAAAATTTGACGATTTTTGCAAACTTCGAGTATCGATTATCCTTGACCTATTGAATATTTTTTTTCAATTAGAGAAGCAATTTGTTCTTTGAGAGTTCTTCTACCTGTTCATCGAACGCAACATTTGATTACCCATTCGGAAGCCTTGTTATCGCAATTTACAAGTAGCGCCTTTTGTGCGAGTGACAGTACGTTCGGCTTCATACTTCCTTCAGTAAGGCCGAGAGTACTTCGACAGCCATAGGAGCCAAGCGCACTGTCACGCGTACAAAAGGCGCTGCTTGTAAATTGTGATAATTAGGCTTTCGACTGGGTAATCAAATATTGCGTACAATGAATGAGTATAAGAACTCTCAAAGAACAAATTGCCTCTTTAATTGAAAAAAAAATTCAATAGGTCAAGAATAATCGATACTCAAAGTTTGCAAAAAACGCCAAATTTTGAACTTTGAAAATTTATAACTTTCTAAATATGCATTCAACAAAAAAATTACAAGATAACTTTTGTGCCTAAAATTGTCCATTTCTTTGAGAAAAAAATTTGTCCCGTTGAGAAAAACCATTCTTCCATATTTGTTTGAACGATTTCGTTTCAAACAAAACCTATCCTTGTTTTGTAAAAGTAACCGGTATCGTTGGATTCAGCAGGTAAAAATACATAAGATTAACTGGTTTTTATCTTTTGCCTCTTGAATGCATACGGGAACATACCAAGCTCCCGGGCTATTGACGGCTTACGATGGGGTCCACCACTCGAACAGGCTAGGCAGTGCGATATACTGCGTAGAAAAGAAGTTGTTGACGTGTCGACTTTTGGCGCGATAAGATGCCACGTTCAGAGATTATATGCATACGGTCCTGAGCATTGACATGAGCGTGCTGTTATCACTCTCAATCCGGTTCGAACTGGATTTTGTTGTGTCCAATCTAGGGCTGTCTACCTTCGACCCCAGCCTCAAATCGCGAGATTAATGTATATCCTAAGTGGAAGATACTTCCAACTCTATTTTTCTCCATGATCTTTCTCTACTATCCCTTGTTCTTTGCGGCCTCTCTCTTATTATCACCTACCTCATATTATGCTGAATTCTCCTTATAATTATACACCCTATCCCCTCCTTGGTCCAATTATCTACATATTCTTTTTCTTGGACTTCATCTCCCCCCAGTTCCTAATTCCCCTCCTTCTCATCTTTTTGCTCATCAACTTCCTTCATCAACTTTTCCTTTTCCTTATTCTCTTTATTGCCTCACTTGTCATCTTTTACGCCATAGTTTGATTAGTCTACCTTTATTAAAAGGTGAAAGAATAATTTCAGCACTGATTCCTTTCTCTTATGGTAATAAAAATCCAGATTTGAGTTTCATGTAGAAATAATCAATGAAATTGTGAATAAGAACATTATCGTTTCTGCGTCTTGCTACCCTGTTGTTCCCAATTAGATTTTTGAAATTGTAGGAATAATTTCGAGCCTTATGGTCTAGATAGTGTTGAAGATTCAGGACGAGTTCTCTAATCTTTATTTATATAACATTATTCGTTAAAGATTAAAGGTAATTCTGTTTCCAACGGGTTTATATGTAAGAATTTTCTTCCGGGTCCCCGCTTATTTTCAAGTCACGCGGAAGACCTCGTTGTCCGTGACGAACAGATCTCAAAGTGCACTCTTCAATTCAACTTACAGTTTCAGGAGACTGGTGCCCGCCTTTAAAAACAACACTGTTTTTAATATTTTTAAAAACCTACATGCAAATAAATATGATAACAAAAAATTCTAAAAAAAAACATCAACATTTTCTCAAATAAAATTCAACGTAATTTATTTTCTACTAAAAAAATGTTTCAGGATACTTCCTTACCACGCTACGAATCTGGCTCTTCGAATTTCTCAACAAATTATATATTTAAAATCGCATTCGTCACTCACTCACATACTCAAACATACACATAAATAAATAGGTCAACACATAAAAATATTTAAAAGAACGCTAACGCCATGTCATACCGGAATTCGATGATTCTTGTTGATTCCGAAATCCGTTATCACAAAGGTATAAGATGTAAGATCCGAAATGACGGTGCAGGCCCAGTCAATAAATGAATGGTATAAAATCCATTTGCGAAAAGAATCCTCTAATCGGAAGATAGAAGAGAAGAGTTGTACGTTAGAATAAAACGTCGCTGTAATGAGTCACAATGAAATTAGCACGGATGCACAAATAAGTAACTAAAATCGTTGTTTCACTTAAAATACAGTTTAAGATGCCTACCTGGCGTTATTCACTTTCGCTTTTTGTTGTTGAAATTGAACTTAAGCCATACGGCGTTTCAAATTAGAAAATTTAAATACGAGCACGCTTTTATGGCAACGTCTCGTTGCGTTCTGACCCGCGCTTTTCCATAAATCGGCGCCTTTTCTCGTTATCGACGGAAATTTCATTCCTTATTGGTCGATAATTCGGACATCCCGCCCATTGTACTTGACCCGTCACACACTTTCATTCATTTGCATACAAACATTCGATAGACATAAATTTAATATAAATTTTTCCCTACAATACTTCATGTAATAAATAATCAAAATGATAATGTAGCTTTGGATGATTGATTTCAGGTGATGAATGGAGGCTGTGGGTGTGTGACATGCGAGGGGTATAAATGATCTGAAGGAAAGGGAGTTGCGGGATACCATGCACGTAAGGAGGCCAGATATTTTGCGCGTGCCGGAAAACAAGAAAAAGGGATAGGGAATAAGATAGCCAAAGCATGTCGAAACGTATGAACTTGTATCTTCTAGATTATTATGGGTTATAATGAGAGTGGAACACAGAAGGCTATTAATTGTAGCATGCTTCGCTTCTGTTGATGGTGACAGTAGAAAGGCAAGACTAGGGCTCATTGAATTATATCATTTGAACATGCGATTCTAGCGAAAGAATACTATTACACGGAGACATGAAATGGGCTGCTGTGCAACACAGAGGTACCGAAAGAGTACTTGGTTATTTTGGAGAACAAAAAACGATGGGAAATGAAAATAAATTGATGAGTATATGCTTGAAAAATGGTTTGTTTTCCTATTGTAAGGACAAAGAAGAATCTGTATTGACGATATAGTTTAGGCAATTAAGAAACTGAAGAGTAGCAAAGCTGCTGTAGTTAATGGTATCAACCCTGAAATGCTTAAAAGTAGATACGGATACTCGCTTTCGGACTGTGTGAATTCATGGACATGTGTGCTGTGAACGTTAAGGTTCTGAATGATTGGAGGGAGGCAATTATCGTCCCAAATTTTAAGGAGGAGGGTGATTAAGGTGACTGTAATAATCATAGAGCGATTAGTCTGCTAAGTACTCGTGGAACATATTTACCATGATAATTATTATCAATAAAGTTATGCAAATAACTAAGGAAGTGATCTATTCAATGTGGATTTGTGCTAAGGAGATCATTTGCGGATAAGACATTTAGCTGAAGACAGACCACAAGAAAAAATTAAAGGATGAAAAAGAATGGTTTTTCATGATGCCCTCTTGGATGTTCAATATATACATGGATTATTATTATTATTATTATTATTTATCAGCATTTGGAACTCGAAAGTTCATTGCCTCATCTACCCGAGACCGC
>WSXT02139844.1:0-10502 GCA_011762715.2 Neuroterus valhalla
ATTGAAATTTTGTGAAGAATTAGAACTGCGGGCCTGGGGGGAATCCCCCCATTCCCCCCTCCCTCTCTACGGCCCTGAGTAGTACTCATGCAGCACTATCTTTTTTAGTACATTGTTTTCCACGAAAACATTTTGCACTTCATCATGAATTGAAATTGTAATCTTTCGTGATTAATCTTTCAGTTTTAACTATCTAATTTGGCGGTGAAAAGCCACCTTTTTGATCTTCGTTTCCTGGACTATAAGAAGACGTGTGAAATTCGGCGGCAGCGCCAGCCCTCCCCTGCAGCCGTCGCCACATAGCGAATAACTTGGTATCATATGTGGTTGTGGCGTGCATGTGCATTTTTATTATGATTTCGAATCTGCTTTGTGATGTAGAAAAACTATAAGAAATAATATTGTTCCATTTTTCTCGTCAAAATCTGAAGTTTTTCAAACCAAATTCTATGATTCTTATGGACTATTATTCCATTGTAATTCTATAGTAGTTAGATTTATCACTCCATGTACACCCTTTTCGGGTTTTCACATATCTGTATTCCCCCATCCCACAGGAGATCGTCAGACATTTAACCCTTCAACTCAAATCCCTTCCCGAAATCCCCAATAACCCCAACTCTCATAATAAGCCTCCAAGCAATGCCTGACGTACTCAATCCTGTGGGATTTTTAATCTCTGAAACCCTCACCATCTGCAGCCGGATTCTTAATTTAAAACGTGTTGTTATTTTCGTGTCACACTAATCTTTCTTTTTTAGATTCAACAAACTGCTATTAGTGTTTCAGAAACAGTAATGGCAAAAATGTTCGATGAAATTAATTGATCTCTGCTGATTTACTATCACGCGGTTGATATGAATATAAAAATAGTACATATGTTGGCAGCTCGCCAAAACATATCTTTACTTGGTTGCAATTTCCAATCACCTACATCTTCATTTGTATTGCATATATACTTTAAATTTAAAAAAATCAAACACGAATAACATATATTGTCATCATTTACAACTTGCAATATTCGTCTTCGCAAATATTTGGTAGTATGTACTTCCCCCCAACATTAGAATCAGTTTTGTCAGAAACCATGAGATGGTTTTACTAATGGATGAGCCTGTATTTTCCAAACTTTTTGCAGAATCCCTTCATTACATATTATTTCATTTACTAAACTCTCTACATCATTATCCTTTGAATCAGCAATATTTTTCCCGGCAACTATTATGAGGTTTTCTTGTGGAACAATGAAGTGTTCTTTTGTAAGTTTGAACATACGCGCCAAAAATGAGCAAATGCCTCTGTCGTGGTCGCAGGTAGAGATGGTACTGACAACGGTCTGACCGTCATTTACCCGTCATTTACTTGTCATGTGTTGTAAATGCGATAAAACTAAAATGATGGAAAAATAATAAATTAAAAGTAATTAATTCAATTTCGTGATAATTTTTACACATTAGTTGTATTGAAATACAAATGCCTGACGTACTCAATCCTGTGGGATTTTTAAAATCTCTGAAACCCCTATCGTCTGCAGCCGGACTTTTTATTTAAAACGCTCGCATTCGCCTGAACATTTGGTCAGAGGTGAGGAAAACTGCAGAAAACTAAAACTCCTGAGCGCAGTCGATTATCGACAGACGAGTTTAGATGTAGGCATTCGATAGCATCGAATGCCTACACCGATCCACGGCGTCAAACTCCTGCTCGACAGTAATTAAACATGGTGAAAACACGACTAAGCGAGAATCCCGAATAGTCACCCACCCAAGCGCTAACCGCGCCCGTTCATGCTTGACAATCGAGATCCCGCCCAAGTCAGAAGTTACCACGCAGCTACTGCCGTCGGTTGTTTCGTTTCTCCTATAATATTACGACAATAGTGCAAATTAAATGTTTTTTTTCTGAATTTCCTGTAGCATTTCTATAGACTCGTAACAGAATTATATCAGCTATGGAAAACTAATAGCAAACTAATGTAAGAAATAAGTCCTGCAACGCCTATTCTTATCAATAGTAATCAATAGACTCCATCAGAAGTCTCATAGGTAATGATTAGATTGATTATTAATGTTTGGCTGATATTGAACTGATTATTTATTGAAACTTAGAAAGTACACTTTCAAAATCACCGCCTAATCCGGCCAAGGTTTGAGATTATAATACTGTTTTGTTTCAAGTGGAACTTCAAACTGTTATGACCTGACGAATACTCCTGTAATTATATTTATATTAACCTGAAACTTCATATACACCATGAATTATCATCTCATAACTTATAAGTTCTTTAAAATATGAGTTTTACCAGATTTACAAGCATGACCCGTGATAACCGGTATTACCAGTAAAATTGGTAAATTCACCCGTCATATAGGTAAGGTCCCGTTAAATCAGTTAGGTAAGCGGTGCGCAAGAATTGGGAAACAAAGTAATTTCTTTTCTGTAACGAGTACATATCTTTGTAATGAGTAGGTTCATGGCCTGTAGATTATGGGCGAGAACTCATTGATAATGCACATGTGAACCCGATGCGAGAAAATTACTTCGTCTCAACAATTTCATGCCAATAGACCTTTCCATCTTAACCAGTCTTGACCATAGGCCAACCTTGCGCGTGGGGAACTTAGCATGGAAATGCTTGACAAGATAAAGATATCTTTGACTCTAGTTCTCCGTTCGTATTGAGTTCATATCGATGTTTATCGATGTTATTGGGTTTGAATCAATGCATTGCACAGACCGTTAACCCACTAAAAACGAAAATATGAAAACGATATGGAGAGAAAAGTTTCTTTTTATTACGAATTTCATCCCAATGAAACAGCGTTCAACCATAGCAACGGCACCATTGAGTAACATAATATCTTTGCTGCTGGGTTTCATACAGCTTTGGACGTTGATAACGTAGAATACGTATTACCCGTCAAAAACTCCTGAAATGCGGGTAACTCACCAACCCTGTCTGTCAAAGTAAAACATGAAACACATGTAAACCAGTACTCAATGTAAACAAATGATGATGAAAATGGCGATGTGGCACCTGTGGTGTGCGGTAGAAGTGCAGGAAGTGATTTCTGCTGCCATAACCTCTAAACGTGGCAGCCAATAGCCAAAAAACGCAAGAAACTGTTCCTTCTCTTAGAAAAAATGCTTTTACATAATTAAAAGTAGTTCTCGAAATCGAGAAAACAGTCAGTTATCTTAAAATTTGTCTTGTTATGAATGTGCGCGAGTGTTGAAGATGAGGATATTATTTGCGACTTTTTGTGTGTTGATATTTTTCAACGTATTGGATTTCTCGTCGGCATGGGACAACGAAGAGCTGGAGGTTTTCGACGTCGTCGAGGAAGTCAACCAGAATTTTTACGAACTTATGGGAATAACACAGGTCAATACTATTGACAGATTTTGGAGTGTCTTTATTGCTAAAAAAATTGGCTTGAGTCCAACACGTGTGACCCTTGGATCCAAACCTAAACTCTTGTACGAAAATCTGAATATTTTGATTGAATATGTGATGATTTCTTTCTTTACAGGTTGCAAATTCGTCTGAAATTAAAAAAGCTTTTAGGAGACTATCATTACAATTGCATCCGGATAAGAATTCTGCGGAAGACGCCGAAGTTAAATTCAGGAACGTGAGTAATTTTTTATGCATATGGTAATGATTTTGACTTACATTTTCATAAACAAAAAAATGACTAAAGCAATTCAATTCAAAGAGAAGTTTCATTCAGCATCATTTGATTCCTGAATAAATATAACCCATGAGAAATCCCATATGTTGAATTTTCGAAATTTGATTTTAGATTTGAAAAAAATGTTATATTTATTTGCATTAAATAATTAACAAACAATTTGTATTTCAATTTTTGAGATGGAATTGAATAAAATTTGACGAATTCAAAAGTATTTCACCTTTTATATATAACATGAGCAGAAGTAACTTTCAATGTGATGTAATGGATGAGAATTGTACTTTGAAAATAACTAAAATCTAATCATTTTTCGAGACTTTCGAATCCTTATTAAAGTCGCAGTGTTTTATTTTTGTTAATAACCACTTTTCTAACAGGTTTGAAGCAGATCTGCCGTCTTTTTAAAATTTCATTTTTCAATCATAATGTTTCCGTATTTAATTCTCATGTAGAATTATGTCAATGTATAATCTCAGGAATGTATGGAAGCTTATTTTTTTATATGAAATTCAGGTATCAAAATTTGAAGACAACTGGAAACTTAAAAGTAAATTTTCTACTATGATCCTTTTTGAAAAAAGTTTTTTTTGGAAGATTTTTCTAGTAATGTGTAGAATATAAAATAATCGTTCTCACAAATTTGTCTTCTCAAAAGATAAAAAATGAAAGGAAGGTTTGCCCAAGAAAACCATTCTACCTTCTTTCCACAAATTTGGTTTCTGATTGTACAGTTCGATTATTACATTTTCGCCTAAGATGATGTGAATATAATATTTCGAAATCTTGGTTTTGATCAGAAACACAGCTATTGAAAGTTAAACACAACTAAAAACTGAATTTTTTACTTTCTTGATACTGTTTTCAATGTGAAGCTATTTCTTGCTATTTCTTTTCGACTATTAGAAATTAAATTTCAATTTCTCTCGTCAATTTTCGATGCTCCAGTTTCCTACGGTTTAAAGTTGAAGAAGTGATGATGTAGAATCACGGCTTTTATGACAATTTCATCATTTTACTTGCAATTTTTATTCTTATATCTTTGATTGATACTGAACAACAAGACTTAGTCGGGAGAAGCGAAAAAATTGTTTTCATTCAAGTTTTATTGGAGAAAGTGTCATTTTTCAGAAGTTAAATTTTCGAAAAATCTTTGAGAGGTTGTCGGATGTTACTGAATTAACTCTCCCCTACTCTAATTGAGTAATTATAATTAGAGTTCATATGTTAACTTCTTAATTCCGTTCTAAATAGCAGGACCGACTTTCTCCTCCCAGATGGTTTTGAGGTTAAGTAACAAACAAAGTGAAATTTAACCTATACTTCAATCACACCCGACCGCTTCTCCAAATTTGAAACAGCCCTTGGAAACGGAAAAATATAGAGAAACAAAAATTTTCTTGCTCCCATCGTCTCATTTCTGTTTTTATGACCAATTGAAGGTATTTCAATAAAATTGGTCAATGAAATGATGAAATTAAATAAGCCGTGATTCTATAGTATTGTCATAAAAGGAAAAAAGCAGATTTTTATATTAATAGAAAAGAATGTTAAAATTCAACTTACGATAATATATTAAACAAACATTATTATTTAAAAAATTTTCTATCGGAAGAATTCGATTTCTCCCAAAACGAGTATCTCTTATTTTCCTGAATTTTCAACAGTTGAAATTTTTTGTTCACCTTTCTTTTTTGAAGATTCATAAGTTTGTTGAATTTCGTCTTTCTGCTTTTGAAATTAATTTTTTTTTGGTTAAGAAGCTTATTCCCTGGTCAAGATTCAAATCATCTTGTTTACAATTTCACAGTTTTGTTGAAAAATCTTTCTTTTTCGTTTGAACTTCATAGTTCCAGGTTGAAAATTTAATTTCTTTGGGAAAAATTAGTCTTATCGGCTTGAGAATTCTTCAACTTGGTTGAAATGATCTTTCTCCCGAGACTAAAAAATCTTTCTTGGTTTCTCTTTTGTGAGATTTCGTCTTTTCAGTTTCGAACTTCATATATTTTGGTAGAAATTTCTTCTAATAATCTTTTCTAATAATCTTTTTCTTTTAAAATTCATCTTATTGGTTGAAAATTGATCTTTTTTGGTTGAAAACTCAACTATTTAGTTTGTGCATTCTTCTCTTTTTGTTATTAATCTTATTTTTCAATTAGGAAATCAATTGATTTGTTCAAAATTTGACAGTTGTATAGAGATTTACTCTTTTGTTTGGATTCACCTTTTTTTTCATTCACAATAAAAAAATCTTGTTTGAAAATTGTAGGTACTTCTCGAAAAGTGAAATAACTTTGTTGAGAATTTAGTAAATTTAAGATGTATTTCGTTAAAAATTTGTCTTTTATAGTAGAAAATCATTTTCCTTGGTTGGGAATCCATATTTTTAATTGAAAATTCATCCAGTTCTTCTGTCATCACTCGAAAAATTTTGCACTGGCCTCAAGCTTGTTTCTTCTGAAATAGCAATGTTCTAAATATCTTGAATTATTGCTATTTTGAGGTTTGCTTGAATGGGGTATGGACTAAAATAAAAAAGGACAAATATTTCTAAATCCAAATTTCTTGCAGTCGAATCACAAAGACAAATTTTACATTGGTAGGTATCTTCTTATTTTTCTCCGTACAAAATATTCATCTCCGAAAATGAACAAAACGTTAAAAAAGCCGAATTGAAGACTGATTTGAAATTTTTAGCATGAAAAAAAGGAAATTAATTGAAATCCGGAGAAATCTGATTCGAAATTAAATTTATGGAGTAAGTTTTAATCTTAGAAACTGAACACTGCGATTCTAAGAACACTTCAAAAGTCTTGGAAAGTGATTATATTTTTAGTTTTAGTTTATCAAAATATTTACGAAGTGTAGAAAAAGTATTGATAAGTGGGAGAATTGAACTAAGTTTGTGTGGATTTCAAACTTTACGAGGAGAATGATAATCCTTGCGTGTCCCCTTTTTTTATTTTTGAGCTCTGAAAGTCTACTCTTTAAAGCTAATCACTCTTATAAATTAAAACTACAAAATACCATAATTTCCAGCATTTCAAAGTTCTGATATAGTTACTCTTTCTTATATGAAAATCCCATTGGTGTAAGTAATTCAAAATCTCTTGAACTCTTTTAAAATCTTTGGATATTTTCATTAAACTTTTTTCTGGAAATTCAATCATAGTTTATCATTGCCCAGTAAAAACGATAGTAGACACGATTTATTCTAACATTTATAGAATCATAAATCAGATTTTGATCTTTTCCTGTGAATTAACGACTATTTTTCAGAAATTGAAGCTGAAAAATACTATACTCATCACAAACAAACTAAATATTTTAGAAAACAAAAAATAATTCCAAGAAGGTTATAGGTTAAAACGTGTGCCGAATAGAAGCTATCGATACGAGTATCTTTTGACACACACAAACACACACACACAGATTCATCTTCTATCCAGTGTATTATACAGATCAGTCCTTGAACTCTTTTAAAATCTCTGAAAAATCTTTCAGGTTCTCTGCGAATCCCTAGAAATTTTTTGAAATTTCTATTGAAACTGCAAACATTTTGTATTTCGAATATTTTTAATCATCTTCCAATATTTGCGTTCACAAAATTTCAAGCTTCTTATCCAAAATGTATTTCCCAAGAATTTCTCAAATCATGAATGGACTAGTAGTCTTTTATGAAGGATCAACGGCTGATGTCCTACAAATGGAGACTGCAAAATATGCATTATAATAAAGAAACTAAATATTCGTATAAGAAAAAAAAAATTATTTTGTCTCAATACAGTTTTTTATTTGGTTGCCATGAAAACTAAAATGGTCTAAAATACTGTGAAATGTATCGTATCTTTAAAATTTAAAAGAAATATTCAATCATTTTTATTCATGCGATTATATGCTCGATATTTTACAGTTGGTTGCAGTATACGATGTTTTAAAAGATCCCGGTAAGCGAGAACGTTACGACAATGTTCTCGTTAACGGATTGCCGAACTGGCGATCTGGAGTCTATTACTATCGCTATGTTCGAAAAATGGGATTGCTGGAAATGTTTATCATTTTATTCATAGTTATAACAGTTGGCCAGTATCTTGTCTCATGGGCGGCGTACTTCGAAAAGAGATATACCTACGTAAGTAAAGAGTTTTTTTTATAGCAGTACAAATAGTAAGAAACTGAAAAAAAATTCAAGAATCAGTAGAGGAGGGTATAGAGGTTTTGTTGGAGAAGAGATTGCTAGAAGAAGCATAATAAACTTACAAAGGAAGAAGATAAAAATGATGGTTAATGATAAACATAGAGGGGAATGGACAGTATGGAACAAACAATAATAAAAGGATTGATTTGAAAGAGGATGTAAAGAGTGAAAAGTGTGAACTTTAGGATTTACTGAAATCCTTCATAAAAAAAGGTGAGGGAAAAAGGAGAGGAAAGCAGTAGAGTTTCAGAAAAAAAAGATAGAAGAGTAAATAATAGGGGGTGATAGGTACGATGAAAAGTGTTATGATTCAAACAAAGAAAGTAAAAGGGTACAAAAGGAGGGTAAAAGCAGAGACTGAGACTTCAAAGCGCAGGGTGAATGAAGAAATTAAGGAAGGAGATATTTAGAACAGCGTTATCTCATTGGAGGAGATGGAGGAAGCTATGGAGAAAATAAAAAAATGGAAAGGCAGCACGGAAAACCTGGAAATGTCCTGGAATTTCGAAACCCGTTTTCTGTCACAACCTTGATGACATAATAAGAGAGTGAATGGAGAAAAAGAGACTGTACAAAAAAGTCAGGTGGGATTCAGAAAAAGAAGGTCGACAAGAGATCATATATTTGTACTGAACTAGCTCCTTTGAAATAAGCTAGAGAAGGGAAAGTGTAAATTATATGTGGCTTCCATCGACCTGATTTGATACAGAATGTAGGGCATTATTATTATATAATATTAACCAAAGTGGAAGTGAGATGGATATTTTTCGATTGCTACATTGTTTGCTGAAGACTGGACCCCGACTTAAGGAACGTGTCCGACATGTCCTCATAAGAACTTATTTATTGAAAAGAGTTTTCCGCACGTATTTCAAAATGAAGTACAGTGAAATCTGTTAAGTTGTACACTTGACTAAAAATTTAGATTTTCGATTTTTGTTATCCCGTGTTATTAATAATTTCGCTCGTAAGAAGGCATAACGAACATTATCTGTCTCCCTGTTCATTGGAGATCGAATAAGAAAGCGTGTATGACTCCACAAATATTCGATGGATGGCTTTATTATGTAAATGTAGAAGTGAAAAAATCTGGCCGAAAGATTCTATTTATTGTAGGCATCGCTGCTTCTCACAAAAATACCAAAATCTAAGGCAATCTAACTGATATTTTTACCATCTAATCGCACATCTGAACTCCAACCGCTAGACCAAGGCATTGTCAGGTGTGTCAAAGCAAATTAAAGAAAAAAAATGTTACAGCACATGGTTTTACACGCTGAAGACGATTCCGCGCCGTTGGCATCCATCAAATCAATAACGGTTCTTCACGCAATTCGATGGGTTTACGCCGCTTGGGAAAACGTTCCTGAAACAACTATTGTGAAATGTTTCAAAGATCAGGATTTAATAAATTGCCAAACTCATTGGATTGCGATAACGACAATCCTTCAGTTGATGTTGAAGAAACTCTTCCGTACCACGTTCAGCAAGATTTATCAGCTCTTGATAAAGTTATCGAAAATGAAACAAACTCAGCAGTTCACGAAAGACAATTTGACTCGATAGAAGATATTTTACGATTTGTTTCACAGAAAGATCAAAAGTATCATACTGATGAAAGTGAGGAAGAGGCTGAGAAAAATCAAGAAGATTTTACTGTCGATGTGCCTGTCTCTGTGAAATTCGAAAAAGCTCTTAGTCTTATCCGTGAACTTGAAAAACTATCCTCAGATATACAACCTTCATGGATACCTCGTAAATAGATATGATACTTCGAAGGTCAAAAATACTGCAGTCACTTGTAGAAAATATTTTCCTACCCCCCACTCCTCTACTCTGTATGTTGTACACCTGTCTAAGGTGTACCTTAGACAGTACCCAAGCTTAGCTTGGGTACTGAGAGGCATCTGAAGTGCGTTAAAGACGGATAACCCTAGTGTCAAACCGCTACGAAGATAGGGAGAAACTGTCCTACACTTTTGATGAAGCAGTCGATCACAAGGGATTCGTGCACGAGCTATTATCCTGAATCGAGGTCAAGATCCTTGACCTGGAGCTTGACCTTGATCCTTGACCTCGACGAAGAAAGTTGAGGCCAAAGAGACCCTCAGGAGGCACTTCAGCGATTCCAGGAAGGGTGGATCTAAATTAAGTTGAACCAAGAGGACCTTCAGGGGTAACCTGGAGGCCTATGTAATAAGGACGGAGGAGTATATTTCGAGGCTGCTCAGAAACACCTGGAGAAACACCTGAAGGTGAACTGGGTATCTTGCCGCGTGAAGAAGAATAAGAAGGGTGGCGGATTGACCAGGAAAGACCAGGAAATGACCGGGAATTCTATTGAACCGGGAAAAAACCGGGAATTTGATTGAAAAACCGGTAATTTATTTGACTCAATCTAGAAATATTAGAAATTCTACCAAAAAAATAAGAGGAATAGCCGCTCCCTTTTTATGAATCAAAAAGATATCTTATCATTTAATTCAAAGAATGTAATGTTCCTTTAATCTGATTCTCAAAATATTTAAATATATCTATACAGTGAACTTCCACTTAAGTTGACCGCGCGAAAACGTAAACATTCAGTTAAGTTGAATCAAGGTGGGGAGTCA
>WSXT02139866.1:0-10502 GCA_011762715.2 Neuroterus valhalla
ATTACTTCATGTTTAAAATCAACTTTATCCAAAATCGTTGGATAGAGCTAGCTTCAGCCGGCTAAACCTAGTATTAGCCAGATTGCGGACTTTAGCCGTAACATATATAACTATAATGCGTGTTTGTACCCTAATTTTTGGCTGAGTCGAATTCGCTGGTTCAAAGTTTTCTTTGGTCTCGAAGCACTTTCAATTACCGAGGTTCTACTGCATATGTATTTTTTTTAGCAAAACGAACTTCAAATCATGTGTAGCCCTATGATTATACACAGTTCTGGATTCAATATAAGCAATCCTCCAACTGTTTCCAGCTGCTGTAAATATGTTTGAAAATTTCACGAAATTTTCAACAGAAGAATTACACCACATCTTTCGCAATACTACCTCGAAGCTGATTATAAGTCCTTTCTTCAAGGGAAAGAAGATCATGAAACAGTATCATTCTGATTTGATCTAAAAACAGCGTTACGATAAACAAAGTCGTTGGTTGAAGAAGTTGAAAAGCATGCTTGTGTTCTTAAATTACTGTAAATTTAAGGTTACAGGTATCTTGCGGACAATCGTATTTATTGATTGACTTTGCTTGGCTAGACTGTCAGAATAAAAATATTTGGAAACGTTTGATTAGGCACTGGTTTCTGACTATGTCCTAATAAATTCTCCTTCTTTCGCACAATGTGATTATCAGAATTTAACTGAAAAAAAATATTTTCAAATGTGAATGCCATTTATATTTCAAAAACTGCACTAAAAAGAATCAACATCACTTTCTTCCATACACAAGGAAGCTGAAAATTGAACCTCTGCTTTGTACACCTAAGATACTGATTTTTTCTTCACAGTTATAAATATTCCTTCATGTGGAAAAATAAATATACTCAAAGTAGGAAACAAATGTTTGAGAAGGTAAAGTAAGATAGTTAGTTTCAAACCTAACACGCGCTTTCTAAGTAAAAAAATATCAGCTTCCCCTCAAGCCAGAAAATTACTACACTCATAAAAAGCTACACAGCCAGAAATATAAAAGTTCGTTAAATGATATCGATTGATGGAATATATTTCGCGAATCCACTTTTTCAAAAGCATACTATCGTTATAAATTGAGGATTTCTGTGAAAATTTGAACTACTTATCCGTTGTTCTGAACGGGATGGAAAATTTCTTTTATGAGCCAAAAACACTCCCTGTAAGTTTTGTTGCGAACAATTTAGATTTCCGTAAGAATTACTTAGGAGAACATCCTCTTTTCTTTTCAGAAGGTAAACGAATTCTGTTAGGAGATGTCAGTTCAATATCGTATTCCTTGCTTTTTTTCGAGTTACATTAATTTTCTCGAGTATGCGACTTTTTGTTGAGCATGACATGTATGATTTATATTATAGGTTATGTTATAGGTAGCGTTATTTGTGTCTCTATAGTGACGTTCATCTGCAACAAAAATTATCTTCACGCGGTTGAAGTTTACCAAACAAATTGAGTATGGTTATCATGCCAACAATATTGTATCTTCTTATGTTCAGGTTCAATTATTCCCGGGTATTTTTTCCCGGTGTTTAATTACTAGCCACGGTCTAATTCATGTGTCTAATGAAGTCAAGATGTTAATAATTTAAAAACTTAACAACAAACATCGAAATTTGCTGCGCAGATATTTTGGCAGGCACATAATTAAGTTATTTTTTAGAGCTACCAACTGTTACTCCACAAGGTTTCAGTCGCAAACTACCTGATGGTCAAGAAAATTTCTAACCACGCGACAGGTTCCCAATAAAACTGCTTTTTGAGCTGCTGCCAGTACCTTACTGACTCCTAGACGTTCGAGATGTTTAATGCATCTTGCATGTACATTGCCTGTAGCCGATATTCAATGTAAGCCATGTGCAAGTTTCTCTGATCTTTTCTAGCTCTCGACATGGCCACAGCGTCAATGGCAACTAGATCTTTGCGTGGAACGTGGTTCCACTGAGCATAAAGTTCGACATTAGATTCGTATGTTCAACGATCTTCTGGAAACTCCTTGTCAACGAAGTGTGCACACTTGGAATGTACTTGTATTAGAAGTTGTGCATCATGTCCGAACCTGGAGCTTTCAAATTACTGGATGTTTCCAAAACCGCTGTAACTTCCGAGTCTGTTATGATGGTAGGCTCCATTACAAAGTTCTCGCCTGCTCTTTCCTTCTCTAGTTGGAACCCCGGCGCGTCTAAATTGTTCCTGTTATATTTTTCCCAAACACCTGACCAGCAGTCGGCCATATATACCAATTGAGGAACTTCTATGTTGAGCTGCATGTTCTGCTCCTTATTCAGTTCACGCTAGAACCTCCTTTCATCTTCCTGGAAGGTTCGATTGCTAATATTGCAGGTGTCATTGTCTCGATGTTCCGAGAGTAAATGATAATATTAACATGGAGTATCAGCTTTCTGGATCTATTTCCTTTCTTATATTTGTTCAGTCGACCCAATTTGCTTCTTACTTTGTTGACATCGATATCCAACCTGATTTCCCATGGAGGATCTTGTTTGATCTTGTTTTCGTTTTGGGGCAAAGACTGCATCTGTAGGCCTAGTCCTACGTCTAATGTTCCAACAACTGCCACGACTATACAATTCACCAGAGTTTGCACCTGTAACACTGATAGTTCTGCATTCAAGTGCAAAGGCAAGACCTTGTTGTTGAGGTGTTCCGTCAGTGTATGCAGATCATGAGTGATCAACATTTTTGGCAAAGAATGCCTTTTCGTTGGTTCTACATTCCCGATCTCCAATAAGGCTCGACCGAAATTTCTTTCGAGGTGCTGCAGTTTTTTAGGGATTTCGATGTTCAAATCAACGTCAACGTTGATTTCCGGATGTAGTTATAGTGTACACGGCCCTCGTTCTTCACTATCCCTAGCACCTGTGCCTTCAGCTCCAATAAGGTCTTCATTATCCACATCATCTATGGGTATTTCATTATTTGTAGGCTGCTGTTCTACCTCCATTCTGATAGTGGCTGGAGCATCTGGAGGTTGTGGAGGTTGTGGAGGAACATCAACAACGTGATGACATTGTACGGCTCTTTCATTATCGGCTTGATCTTGCACAGCTTCATCAAACTGATGTTCATTGTTGACCTTTTCTCCCGCCACTTCTACCTCTCGCCTAATGTCTATTGCTCGGTCTTCTAAGATAAGAAGATTATTGCGGATGTCCTTGACCTTCGTGATGAGATCTATCACACTTACTTGCTGTATATGGGGATACTTCTTCGCAAACTCTGTCCTCAAATTGTAGTCTTTTTCGCGCCGGCTCTCAAATTTCGCGCTTTGATAATAATAGAGACGCATCAATTCTTCCATCATCTTTGTTCTCCAGATGAAGCTCTCCCACGGTATTCCGGATGAAGTGGTTGGCTGCAAATAGCTTGAGCTAGCCAAAGCATCCTCCACAGGTACAGCCAATGTTCCTCTGTTTCCCGTGTTCCGCAGATGTTCTTGCTGGCCAGATTGTTGATTGGCGAGATCTGTCTGACCATCACGCAGCTCGCCATGACCACCGTCCCGCATGCTGTGGCCCCCAACGGTGGCTCCAGGGGCGCCCTGAAGATCCTCGGGAAGCGACCAGCGTTTCAATATATTCATGAAATTCTGCATCATGACTCGGTTTTTTGGTATTCCTCTTACTCCTTTTCCTCCTCTCGTTTTGGCTGTTTGTTATGGAGAACCCTATCAGTAGCAACCCTACGGCCAACGTAGCCATCAAAGTCATTAGAGGAAAGCTCAATCCCTACCGCTGTTATTTTGTATTACTCCATTGAGCCAAATGTCTTTAGAGTTAAGCCTCGTTATACTAACAAGGATCAAGGAATTTATGAGATGAATGTAAGCAATAAATTTGCACAAAAGGGGATTGTGTCAGGTTAATCCAAGAGTCATTGTGTGTCGCCTGCTGCTTTCGGCATTTTTTTTATACTTCCAGCATTGTTTGATAAGCAGAATTTTGTATTGCCTTTGTTTTATTCATTTTTCGAAATGTAATCATGTTGAATAAACTTTTATTGATTATATACTTTCTATATGTTCTTATTTTCTCCAAAATTGTGATAAAAAAGCACCAGTTTCAACCTCGTTATTTCTTTGAATGCTTAGGCAATGTAGAACAAAGATAAATGTACTTTCGTTGGTTTTCTGTTTTACAATAAACTTTTATCACAACTGCCTTCTGAGGGAGTATTGATTGTTCTTTGCATAAAATATGACCTTAAAATAAATAGCTGACATTGTGAGATCCGCTTTCAGAGGAAGAGCGGGTAATGCGGCACTCATACCATTTGTCAATCGATAGTTCTATATGTCGAGCTATATATGATATATCGAGCTACGGATGGAGCAAACCTGAGAAACTGATCTAAATCCTATAAATTTCGGCCCTTTCATCATGGCACAAATTTATTTAAAGGAAAAAAATGTAATCAACATACCGTTTTGTGGTACGTCTAGGACACGTATAAGATGTTTGTTCCACGAGACAAAAATGTAGAGAAACAGTGTTTTTGAAAGTTTTTAAGCTTTGAGCATTTAAATATATAAAAAATTATACATCGATTTATAGAAAAAAAATGCTTCTGGATATAAAAGATCTTTTTAATTATATACGCGAATGAATATTCATTCTTTGTTCATCTCAAAAAACCGCAGCGACGAATTGTTTCACTCATCAAGTACTACAGAATGCCGTACCTGGATTTTTCAGATCTTGCGAATAATGGTCTCGAAAATTTTAAAAATACACTAACTTTTCGAAATTTTAGCCAAAACAGGTGGCTAACGAACTTGCCCTATTGTGCTTGACACTAAAAGCGTACAACAAAGGACATAAAGGCTAATCATGCATATCGGTTTTTCCAAAAGTTATCGTGCATACAGACAGACAGATATAAATACAGACACATGCAATGAAACCTATTCTTCGGACTCCTAAGGTCTCAAAACGTGGACATTTTACGAAAAAAAGGAAGAGGGAGTCTAATTTTACACAAATATATTACCTTCTCCGATAAGAATTCAAAAATAGGGCCGCCAATATAAGCGGAAAGAAAAATATACCATTATGTATGATGAGAGGAACTATCAACTAACACGCATAAATGCAACATTAGGCAACTGGAGTGCAAGTATATGAATATGATCATGAAGATATGTCACAAGGAATTTATAGGTTTGGAAAGTTACATTATTAGTTCGGGTTAGCTCATGACTCTTGCTTCTCAGGAACCAAGAGAGTACGACGAGTTTGTACTTTTTATTCAATTTTGAGTGACAAAGCAGTCGAACTGTTCGTGATGGGATACTATTCTCAATGGAAATTGGACAGTTACATAAACTTCTTGCAACAGAAATCAAACCTTGGTTGCCGAACGTAAGTCTTGATCGATTGAGTCAAAGTCATCTAGGTTGTTTTTGGTTCAATATTCGACCTACATGCTTGTTACTTCTAACCTTTCCTTATTGAAGGGAACCAGTCAACAGTTAGAAATTCAGAATAGCGAACGCAAAACGGTGGACATTCTCCTAAAATTTTCCATGGATCCACTTGAAAATGAGTATCAAGGGGTTTTTTGGGTCGCTGGTTTAAAAAATCAAGTCAAAATGACGCGTCCACTTCTGAGCCTGCATCGCGGATTCTGCAATAAACAAACCAAAAGTGTTATTTAATATCTATATTATTATTATACTTCGTTTCACAGATGTATATCCTCGAACGTATAGAACATTTCTTAAATGGTCGTAAAATTTGGTTCGGACACCCGATATACTATCCGGTCGGAGCGTAATGCGGTGCGTGGAAAATCACGATGTGGCCGCGCGCAAACAGTGACACGGCGCGAGGAAAAACGACTTTTCTTGAAATGGGGCAGCTCGGAGCAGTAAGTGAAAATAGTTTCGAAGAGTAGACACTTTTCCGCAATAGAAACAACAAATCTTGAAACAGGAACTCGACGAAAAAAAGAATTCTCTACGTGAACTTGTGAATTGGGTACCAAAGAAGATAAGTTTTTCCACTGCAATACATTACACACATCTTAAATATGTTTGCGAATCATACATATTTCATTATTTATTCTTAATGTACGTACCTTCATGAGCATTTTCCATGTCGCACAAAGTTTTCCCACCAGAAACTCACTAAATGTGGCAAGTTTTAGAAAAATGTCCGCCATTTTGTATTTTTGATTTTCGAATTCATTTTCGAAATCAGTGACCCCTAAAACCACTTTGTACTTATTTTCAAGTGAATGTATGGGAAATTTTAGAAAATTTCTGCCATTTTGGGTTCGCCATTCCGAAATTTGGATTTTTGACTTCCATTTTCATATCAGCGACGCCAAGATTCTTATATGGGAACTAGAACGGAGTGAAATGTCAAGATTCTGATTTTTGGCCAGCTTATTCGGATTTTGAACCCCTGTGTGCCATAAGGAATATTTTTTTCTCGGTGTGACCTTATGTCATCAGACCTTATGTTCTAATTTCAAGAGCTAGAATGGTATCGAAAACGCTGTTTTGAATGAATAGATGGATTTCGAATTGTGAATGTATCGAAGCATTATAACGGAAAAGCTTGTTGTTACCAACTTTGTCTACCTCTATAAAAATATTCTCATAATAGAATGAGAAAAAAATAGAATTACTTTTTTTATACATGAACTCTGACCTTCGGATATTGAGCTTATCATTATTTCCATAAAAAATATCGAAAGCCCTACGCAGGATTGATTTGATGTATGATGTCTGCTTCAATATATATCATAGATAGCTAGTAGAAAAATGAAAAAGCACATTCGCAAAAAAAGAGTACCAATATGGTCAAGGTTATTGTAAATTTATTTCAGAATTTCTATTTCTTCACATTTTCACAAAAACATCTTAACCTGCCTTTTTCAAACTGTCCTCTATGTTAACGCATTTCATTTCTGATCCCAATAGTATCCTAAGAAGATCGAATAAGCAATTAAGCGAATAAGCGAATAAACGAATGGACGGATGAGCGGAAGAGTGGGGGAAACAGGCGCGGATCCAGAGAAGGGCTTGGGGGGGAGATAATCACCGTTCCCCTTCCACTGTCAAGGGGGAGGTTAATAATAATTTTAAGGATATTTCTTCGCTTAGAATTTTCATCATAAATAACATGAATGTGTTAATCATGAATGTTCTAAATATAATTAAAAACCGTTTGAATAGTAACCATATTTCTATTCTCACAAGGCACGCCTTGTGCACTATTGTATAATTAGTACTTGAAAAGTTTAAACTATTTATAAAATTTTCGAAGTCAATCATAAACTATAGAAAGATTATTTTCAGATAGAAAAATTTGGGCGTCTATTTTCACTCTTTGCGAAGCGCGTAATGATCTTTTCTACATTCAGTGGGATATCTCTGTATACACTTAAAAGTTTAGTGACGTAAATTGAAGAAGAAATCAACAAATTTTATATACCTCAAGAAAAATTAATTATCTCAGAATCTTTTGAAATACTTCAAAAACTATCGAATTTGATTTCAAAATATTGAAAAATCTACATTTTTTTCCATTTTTCAGAATCTTCACAAATTTTCAATTCAAAAAAAAAAATTTTCAAAACTTCTGGATATCTTATGAAATGATTCGGATTTCACCTAAAATTTCAATAAATCTTGGGAATTTCAAGAAACAGCTTCAAAATCTTCTAGATTATTATTTTTACAGTTTTAGAATCTTTTAAAATGTCTTCAAATATTCATGAGGAATCCTCATACATTTTTTCATCATACTAAATCCTTCCAAAACTCTTGAAAAAAGTTCTAAATTTCTCTTGAACTTATTCCAATTTTTTTTCAAATTTATAACGGTTCAATTGTTATTTATGCCTAAAAATTCGTGTGTGGTTTGAAATGTTCTGCTGAAATTCATTTTTCGAAATAAAAAAATCAGTGGAGCTTTCGCCAAGAATCTTAAGATAATTTTTCTACTATCTTACTATTTTTCAAACAGAATAACTAAAATTAACATTGTGACGTTCTAAGTTAACAGATTCAGGATCACCCAATATTATCATTCAATTACTGTTTGATCTCGAATACATGAACTATAGTTGAATTTGAAAAATCATCGATTAATTTATATTTATATTTCAATTTCAAAAGCTTTCAATCTTCCATTTTGTGAATCTCCAAAACTGCACTTCAAAATTCTTCTATTTGGAAATGTAGTTTAAGAAATGAAGATTTCAAATGGACATTTTCGATGGTACAAGATTTTATAATTGCACATTGTAAACTGAATGATTTCATTACTGAGAAAGTTGACGATTAAACTCGGAATTTGAGAAAAGTTAGGAGTCAACTCAACTTAAATAGTATTTTATACCGTGTAATATCAAATTTGTGATACATCAATTATTAGAGTTCGATTCCTGTTCAACCTGAATAGTTTTTCAAAAAAAAATGATGCCTACTCTATAACGGTATTCAAGTAGGGAATTCGCTTTCCAGCATTATGTATGATACACTTTGTCCTAAATAAAAAACTCGAGTCTGGACTCGAAGGGAGGGGGGGGGCACCATGCCCCTACCCCCTCTGGATCCGCGTATGTCCTTTTTCCCTGTTTCCTTTCCTTTTAATGATTTCTATGTTTTCCCATGCCCTCTTATATTCTTCTTCTCTAACTTCGTCAGCTTTTTTCTACCTCTTTTATCCAATATTCTCCTAATCCTTCCTCAAAATTTTCTGTTGCCGAATGTTTGGCACATTCTGTTTACACAACTTCCGAATCTCTATGTTGCTATTTTTGTCTTTATCAATATACGGGTGGCGATTTGGCGGATGATTTCAGATTCCCGGTCTGAAACACTTCAATTTCCAACCATAAAAAGGATGATTTCCAAATAGAAAGAATCGGTTTCTAAGATGAGATCAATTAGCAATCCAGGCAAGTTTGAGCAAGTTTGAACGCGCCTAGGGCGCGCGTCTTTCAGATCTCGTGCTCCGCGCTCGATGGTAATTTCACCTCGCGCTCCGCGCTCGGCCTTTGTACCTCCCTACAGTTGTATATAAAGCTTGTAAAACTCAAAAGCCAAATGGCGATTACCTTCATTTGATAAGTGTGAATTCTCTTTTGTTGAAGCTTCTCCGGGCTTTAGCGAATAATTTCCCATCGCGTGTCTCGTGCTGCGCATCCGATCGAAGTTTTCTAAAGCGGTAGAGAAGTTTTTGTTGACTAATATTTTTCACATGTTGTTTGGTTTTTCTAGAAATTCAATTTTTTAATTTTTAATTTGATTTTTTACGATTTGCAACTTGGAAATTTATGAATAAGCAAATTGAACCCTTTCTTCAATTTTCCATGTGAATAAATTTACAATGAAATTTTTGTCAGGTTTACAATTTTTTTGCAAATTTATTTTTAATTTGGGAAAAAATATTTCTTAGCTTACAAAAATTTGTAGTAGACGTATTTTCCTGAAAGTGAAATAAACCTACAAATACGGCACTGATATGCGGCACGTGCCAGAGCTTATCGTTAGAGGTCTTTTTCTCCGTCACCTTTTCCGTTTCCGTATACCTGGGTTTATGTAGAGTGATTCTTTTTTCACACCCTATTTTTATTTATTGCAAAAGCCACTTCAAAAATGATAGATAAATATGAAAACGAATTCTGAACTTGGCCAAATTGCAAATTTATTTATATTGAAGTTTGAAAAAATGTATAAAGTATTGAATTTGTTTATTTGTAAATAGATATATGCAAATTAGTTTTTGCCAACTATATAAAAATGAAGTACATACACGAATTCACAAATTCATAAAAATTGAAAACTTCGATCTTGATTTCCATTTGCAATAAATTATAAAGTTCTTTCTAGTTATAAACTATGTACAATTGTAAACAATCTTCTGGAAAAACAATTTCATTTTTTTTAACGATGGTGACGAGAGCAAAAGACCTCTACCGATAATCTCTGGCACGTGCCACATATCAGTGCCGTATTTGTAGGTTCATTCCACTTTTAGAAACATACATATACATATTAAAAATTTTGTACACTTCGAAATATTTCTTACCCAATTATAAAAAAATTTGCAAAAAAAATTGTAAGCCTGACCAAATACACTGGCATACGCAGATGATATAGTTTTAATGGCGGAGGATGAAGAGGGAATGGCGGGGCTAATTACAGGGTTGGAGAGATTCTAAGATGAGAAAAAACTGACATTGAATGTAGGAAAGACGTAGATAATGACGTTTAGAAAAGGAGGGGGAAGAAAAGAAGTACGGACTGGAAGATGGAAGGGAGTGAAGATAGAAGAAGTAAAAGAGTTTAGATATTTGGGCTACACCTCGCAAGCAAATGGAGATTCTAGGGCAAATATTAAAGAAAGAATAAAAAAGCGGTAGGGGTATTGAAGCAGGTATGGGGAATAGGAAAAAGAAGATTCAAGAAAGATTGGAAAAGGAGAATGTGGTTGTTTGATACCCTG
>WSXT02139877.1:0-10502 GCA_011762715.2 Neuroterus valhalla
CACGACTAAGCGAGAATCCCGAACAGTCACCCACCCGAGCGCTAACCGCGCCCGTACATGCTTGACATTCGAGATCCCGCTCAAGTCGGAAGTTACCGCATGCAGCTACTGCTGTCGGTAACTTTACTTTTAATTGAAATGTTTTTTTTTTGGAATAATACCGAAACGATGCATCTCATGAGAAAAAAAAATTAACAAAATTTGTAGATGTTCTCTCAAAGAACAATTTTGTTCTTAAACTGGAATTTTTTATTTCTAGACTATTCTTGCAGAAAAAAACCAAAAACTACATGCCCTATCGAAAAATGATTGAGAACACAGTTGTGGAAATGTTTTAGACAAACAATTTTAGTAGTTTCACTTTTTTCCGTACCTCCCATAGACTGCTCACAAAATGAAAATTTTGATTTTTTTAAATTATTTTTTTGTGCGATCAAGATTGAAAATTTCAATTTTTAGAGAAACTTCAAAAAGTTGTATTAACGATCTTGTACGGCTCCCAAGAAGAAACGTTTTTTCCCTCCTGACTTTCTTTTCAATCTTGCGTTATTTGGTTAAACATTCTCATTTTCGTTTATATTTTCGAATTTTCAAAATGCCACAACTCTAACAATTTTTTTCGAAAATTATGGAGTATACAGACGACGACGACAACGTCAATAGACAGACAGACACCAATGTAAAAACTACTTTTTCGGAATCAGGAGGTCTGAAAATGTGGAAATTTCATAAATTCCGCGAAAGTCAATTTTTACATAAATCCAATACCTGCTCATTATGATGAGAATGTGAAAAGAATTATTTTCTACAAGATACGTGTTTTTCAAAAGAGATAAAGTTCCATAATAAAAAGATCAATTTTCTACTATAAAAGACAAATTCTCAGCATTATTATTAAATTTTAACAAAACAAGGAATTTTTCACTCTTACAATGAACCTTTTCAAGAAAAATATGAATTTCCAAAAAACCTATAAATTCAAATTTCAATCAAGTATTCGAATTTTGAACCAAAAAAGATTTTTTCAGTTAAGAAAAAGAAAATTTTAATCAATTTATGGAATTTTCAAAAAAAAAACTAGGAATTTCTAACCCAAACGTGAGAAAATTAAATTTTTATTGTTTAATCGTAGGAATAGATTTTCTACCGAAGAAATAAATGTTTAAAAAAGTGGTTCAACCAACCAAGTGGTTTAATTTTCTACCAAGAAGGATTTTTTGATCCAAAATAGTGAGATTTTCAACAAATGGATTGAATTCTCAACTGGAAAAGATTTTTCTTTCAGGAGGATAGAGATTTTATCAAAATTTTTGAGTTATAAAACCCAAGATATGAATTTTCTATATGGCACTTGCATTTCCAACGAAGAATTTCAATTTTTTACGTAAAAGGATGAGTTTTTGAAAAGTTGTGGAATTTTTTGCTCAAAACAATTTGATCAAATTAATACGGAATCAATAAATTTTTAGTTAGAAAAAATAATTCTCAACAATTTAATTTAACTTCAACAAAATAGTTTTATTTTCAATATCTCAACGCGAAATGTAATCGTTCATCTTCTAAACCAAATTTTTTTAAATTTAGATCGTAAACAGTAAATCCAACAACGAAAGGCGAATTTAAAAAAAAAGGTGTAGAACCCTTAACACTTAAAGTTGGTTTTCCACAGTAAAATTTTTGCGTTTTCTGCCAAAATAGTTGAATCTAAAACCCTGCAAGACAAATTATAAATAAAACAACACAATTTTTTACCATAGAAGACATGTTTCCAACTTAAAATTGTATTGTACACTTTTTATACCAAAAAGAGTTAATCAAAAGAAATTGTATTTTCTTATTGGACTCTATTAATTTAGTACGTTGTACGTGTATTCGTTCGGTACAATGAAGTTCGTTTATGGTCATTTTCAAATATAAGCTTGGAAAACAAAACATTTATCGTGGAAAATAAAATCACACAAAATTCGACCGACGACTTTCAAAAATAAAAAGAAATCATAAAAATAATCAATCATAAAAATTTGTTGCTTTCGGAAAGAATTCTAGGGGAAACCGCTAGACATCACACGAACCAAATTTTTCTCCATCAAAGGAATGGGAAATCCTATATTTCCAAAAACCATTGAACGAAAACCCATATAAAGTGAAAAACCCTGTAGGACAAAAATCGCGTGTTCCAGAAAGAAACATGTGCGGAGAAATCCGGACGGAAGGTCACCTTATCTAACTAGATAAAGAAGGTCGAAAATATATATTTTCTTTCTAAGCCGTAATATTCAAACGGAAAAAAGACTCAATAAGCTTCAGAAATAAAACTGAGCATGGAATTAAATCGGAAGATTATCAAAACCCTTTATTTTTATTTATTATTAGCAGCGTTACTCCCGCTCAGAGTGAAGTAGTAGTGGGAGTCACTTGTTTCCTTGGAACTATAGTTCCCTGAATCCCTATGAGCGGAATTAAATCGAAACTAAGCTGTATCAAATTTACGACTATGTGATTGATTTTCTGCTGAATCTCCAAAATAAAGTTTAATTCGACTCAAATTCGAATTTGGAAAGATTGGTCATGAAAATGAATGTGAATGTAATAATATATTTTTCTAATTTTCTTAAAGAAAAAAACTTCATAACAAATCCGTCCGTCGTTGGTATAACATTTGAACATTGTGTTCCTCAATCTTATGTAACCAGTGGATTCGACGAAGACCGACTGACGTCTTCGATATTCTTCGAAAGCTTCGAATCAGGGTGAAAATAAATCAGTTCTATTCTCATGAACAATGATCACGTTTTTCACTACAAAAGATAATTGTCAAGTAGATGTACATAAAATATTAACTGTTTATCAGCAAAAGCAATTTTTTATGACAAACGAGTATTTTTAAAAAGTATTCGGTTAAAACATTTTGTCAATTCTGCTAGTATATCTTAAGAACCGTAAAAATATGAATTCGAATTAGAGAAAAATAGACAATATTCTGGATTTATTCTGAGCTCAAACTTTGCACGGAAAATATTAAAGATTCAGAAGTTTCTCATATTGGAAAAATAAACGCACAAAAATCATTCAAAATTAATTAAGTATATTTCGCGAAAATTAAGAAGAAATCTACTGCACCGACCCATTTTGTTTAATAAAATCTTTGAAACAATTTTATTTCATCTAGTCCAGATGAAAGTTTTTCAATTAAGTAATTAAATACAACGTTCTTTAGAAAAAGAGCTTTCCTTCTCCTCTGAGATCCGAACCCAGCAGGACGTTTCGTTCTCCGGACGAATGCTCTGACCAACTGAGCTATGGAGCGGTCCGCCGATCCTTTTCTCACAAATCGTATCAGCTTTTCAGCTATAAATATATACACAATTATATGATTTGATTTCACGTATTTCAGACCGGATAGAAATTTTCTAATTAGGAAATCAAATACAATTTTCCTTCACAGAAAGTTGTATTCAACATTCTAAAATTATCACTATTTTTTTACCAAAGTTGAAGGGATAAGAAGAGGTCTTCCTCATAATCTTTTAGAATAACTTTTACTAAATGATTTTAATCAAATAAATCCAAAAATAGTGAGCATAATAAAAATGCAATAACTCAGAAAAACCATGTTTGCAGACAGCAAACAAGTTGAAACCTAAATTTATTTTGTTGTTTATAGATTATGTACGATTAAAAAGGATGGGTGATACGAGTTTTTTTTTTTTTTGACTTCTTAATTGGTGCAATTCATCAGAAGTGACATTTCCGCGATTAGAATAAGTCTATTAACGGCTTTTGAACATTATAATAAGAATCGATAAAAACAGAGAATAACAAGCTCCACTTGAGGTAAACAATTCCACTCTGTCGTTTCAATCAATTCGCAAACCAAGTTGATGATTGTAATACTGGCTTTCTAAAATGGTGATATCATTAGAAATAACCCGAGTAAAAATTCTTTGACTTGGTTCCAACTTGAATTGCCCCCAATCAAGTCGTAGTGGAGATGCAATTCTACGTCTCATTTTTGAGACGGAGCGAGGCTTTATTTCATGTCTTGAGACGAATTTCTACGACTTGAAAACGAATTTTCATGTCTTGTGTCGATTTTTTATCCTTGTTGGTATGAAGGCAAATTCTTATTTACGGTTAAACAAATTCGTATGTTTCTATGCAATACATATGGGACATTCTTTAACAAATCGAACAGAGAATTGACCGACCCATTTTCGATTGAGCTAATACTTTCTTTAAGGGTTCTTTATCGAAAAAGAGAAGATACTCTGAAATATGAATAATTAATATATATTATCAATTAAATAATCCTATTTCTTAGACAAGATAACTTTATCAAAAATTCAAGAAATAAATCAATAATAAGAAGGAAAAGAAAAACATCATTATTGAAAATGTAGATTACTTTAGTAGGATTATTAGGGTTATTATATAGATTTCTTAATCGAGAGAGACGAGTTTGTTAGAATACAGTTGGAATATCAAACTGAAAGTCTATCCATGAAGGAGAATTTATAAAATATTACATTTTTGGAAGAAAAGAGACGAATTTCCTAGAATGCAGTTAAAGTATCTAGAAGGTAGTTGATCTCTCAACCTACAAAGGTAAATCCTAAACAAAAAAATTAATTTTCAATCTTGCAATTTAAATTTTCTACCAGAAGAGATGAATATTTCCAATCCAGAAGGACAACTTAAATCCAAAAACATGAAATATTCACAAAACAGAATTGAATGAATAACAAAAAAAGGCAATTATAAAAAAACCGATCCAATCCAAATGGACAAATCTTCTATCTATGAAGACGAATCATGAAAATAATCAATTCTTCTCAACAAAAAAGACGAATTTTCTAGAAGGTACTCAAAACTTCTAGAGTGTAGTTGCGTTTTCAACCTGAGAAGTTAAACGCCCAACAAAAAAGTTAATTTCTAACGTTAAAATATAAAATTTTCTAACAGAAAAGTTGAATAGTCCCAATCCAGAAGGACAAATTACATCCAAAAGGATGAAATATTTACAAAACAGCAATATATTATTAACAAAAAAAGTTATAATAGAAAAACTAATTCAATCCAAATGGACGAATCATCTATCCAAGAAGAGAAACTTTGAAAGCAAAAAATTTTTCTCAAGAAAAAAGCCGAATTTTCTAGAAGGTAATTGAAGCTTCTAGAGGGTGGTTGGATCTCCAACCTGTACAGGTAAATCCTCACCGAAAAAGTTAGTTTTTAACGTGAAATATTAATTTTTTACCAGACTATTGTCCATTTGGACTGGATTAGTTTTTTTATTATAACTTTTTATGTTAATATTTCATCCTTTCGAATGTAATTTGTCCTTCTGGATTGGAAATATTCATCTCTTCTGGTAGAAAATTGTAATCACCCTCTGGAAGCTTTCAGTACCTTCTAGAAAATTCGTCTTTCTTGTTGGAAAAAATTTATTATTTTCAAAATTCGTCTTCTTGGATAGACGATGTGTCCATCTGGATTGGATCGGTTTTATTATAATTGCATGTTTTGTTAATCATTCAATACTGTTTTGTATTCATGATTTTGGATTTGAGTTGTCCCTCTGGATTAGAAATGTTCATCTCTTCTGGTAGAAAATTCAAATTTCAAGATTTAAAATTAACTTTTTTGTTTAGGATTTGCCTTTCTAGGTAGAGAATTCAACTACCTTCTAGAAAATTCATCTCTTTTCTTCCAAAAATGTATCATTTTATAAATTCGTCCTCATGTTATCTTGTCTAAGAAATAAGATTCCGTGCAACGTAATACGCGCGCTGGTGTGAGGTACCGCGCTCGACACCGCTAGATGCATTAAATTTTTTCCGATAGTAATAATAATTTCAACATTTTGAAATAAATCGTTTTCGATCGAAAATTTGACGTAGAACACGATAAAAATACTAAAAACCTAATTCATGGGGGTCAAACTAGTTAAAAATCAATTTTGAAATTTTCATTGTGTATAACAATTCCAATTTGTTAATAGTATTTTCGGGATGATTTTTTTATTAAAGCTTGTTCTTTTACTTTTCAAATGAAAAAAGAAAAATGTCTCCAGCTCAAATAGAACAGGAGTTTTCTCTTTTCCGATAAAGAACCCGTAAAAAAAGTATTAGCTCAAACAAAAATGGGTCGGTCAACTTTCGTCAAAATCTGTACGATTTGTAAAAGAATGTTCCATATGCATTAAATCAATTGATAAAAGGACTTTCATATTCAGTATAAATTTTTGCCAGAGAAGTTGAAATTTTTGTCCGTTCTTGCGTGCTGGTTACCGTTTAGGATGTCCTTATAAAAAAATGAAAATTTTCATCTTTTTGGAGCAAATATTTTACTACTTTACTCGTCAAGATCCGCGGGTTCAGAATTTTCAACCTGAAAATGTCTAATTTCTTTGTACTTTGTATTTCAGTGAGACAGTAGAGATGCAGGACTAACCTACACCCACATCGCTGCCTTGAAAACACATCAGTTGTGGACTAGCATTGTGCCAATACAAAATATAGTTTTATCATTAAGGGTTTGACCAGTCCTCCTGTTCTAGGCCACTACCCTGAGGAGTCTGACGTAGCTACTTTTCCTGCAGTTTTGTAACATCGTTTCGATAACAAATTGCCCATTTAACATTTTTGTAAGCAAACAATCGATAAAACAAAGTAAACATAAATCTAAAGTTCTTTATTGAAAGAGCTGCTTGCGCATGGTGGATAGTAAATGGGTTAATGGACCTCCTCAGCGTTTCCCCTACGTGATCTAGGTAATAAAACTTGAAGCCTTGAAGGCAAAGAAACAAACCAACGCATCATCCTCTGACGTCTCTTTTCCGTCGCAGCTCAACGATGTCGTCGACCCATCTATCTAAAAGTGTAATTCACAAACATAAACGTAACAAGAGAAAAAATAAAAATACACTGGATCACTTTTTTGGTCTTTGCAGTGTGAGGCAAGCTTAAACTTCCTGCGGCAACGCCGCAGACAACATGTCTCTGCTGATCGTCGACGTGTCATAATTCACTTTACCTACACGCCGAATCCTAAAAGTGGTACGCACGATTTCGGGAAAGCTTCATGAAAAACACGAATCTGTCTTGGTTTTCGTTACAGGAAGATGAATGTTAGGTTGTTAATTTTGAGCTTGAGGAAGTTCTTCGGAAGCCAAAAGAAGGCTAAAACACTTTTTGTTTTCAACCTATAACAATTCTAGATTTCGAATCTTACAAATGATAACTTGAGAAGGATAAAGTAATCTTAAAAAATTCAAAAATAATTCAGGACATCTCCATGATATTTGGTCTTACGGTCATCAATAAATCAAAAATTTCAAAATACGTCATTGAAACACATTTTATTCCGTATAAACTCGACGTTTCGACCACACTTCGGGTCTTTTTCAAGAGTCGATAAAATAGGCCTAAAAATTTTTTAGTATAAACGTCGAGTTTATACGGAATTAAATGTGTTTCAGTGACATATTTTGGAGTTTTCAATTTATTGATGACCGTAAGACCAAATATAATGGAGATGTCCTGAATAATTTTTGAATTCCAAAAACGGTCGGAGAAAGAAACAACAATTTTTGGATCTGCTTCATCTGAAACTGTTTTACATATTATTAAAGTAATCTTACCTAGACTTCAGTCAGCTAGAGCTCTTCAGGAAAAAATCTTATTTGATTCTAAAAAATGCGGCATTGATTTATAACATTTTTTGCATTTGATTGTTTTTTTTCTATTTATTGTTGAAGATTTTTTCAAGAGATTTAAAATTCGAAACGAAGGAAAATGACGTTATTTAGATTAGGCCTGCACAGCTACATACTTGCTCAGAAAGAATTACGACAGAACTCTTTCGAGCTCTTGAAAGCGTGGGAGAACCACAACATCTGTTTCTGCCGGTTTTGCTCCTCGCTGTGCTGATCTGATATAGTTCAATGTTCTCAAACTTTTTATTATACTTGTACACACAAGATTTTTGAATAATTAGGAATTTTAAAACCTGTGCTGGATCCTTTAAATGTTTGAGAGCATATCAGGAATGTTTCAAAGTTTTTCCTCAATATTTTGAGCTCTGGCGTCAAGTACAACTGTAGGTTTCTGTGAACTGCGACTCAATACTTATTTCTCTTCGTATTTCATTCAATAACTTTGGACCTTATAGCCAAAGAGACAGATTGAAAGGAAATTCAAATTTTGAACACAGAGATGACCTACCAAAAAGTTGAACTTTTATCGAATTTTTCGACAAAAAGTTTGGATTTTCTCAACGTAATGGGTGAATTTTTGAATCTGCAAAGATATGTTTCTGGACCAAATTTTTGGGTTTTCAAACGAAAAAGATCGTCTCCAAATTGAAATATGTTATTCTAGGCGCAAAATAAGGGGATATGTATTTTTCTATTTTTCGAATTGACCATTTCAAGTTAACCTCTAAAATGACTCTCGGCCAACTGAAAAATGGAAATACCTTATATTTTTGTAGTTTTTGAGATTTTTCATGGCTGCTTTGTGTTGTTCGACGTAATTTTAGGTGTTCCTTCAACTTGACTTAACCATTTTGAAAAATAATTGAAATTAACCTATAAATTGCTATTTTTTTTTAATTTTCGAATTCGATTTTCTCAAAAACGTCATGTTTTTTTTACAGATAGCTGATTCTAAGACCTAAATTGAAATCTATATGGGGCTTTCCAATTTTGCGTTATGTGGAAATAAAAAAATAAAATCGATTTTTTTTATTGGAATGTGAAAAAATCAAGGATCAACCAAAAAAAAACTCACGTTTGGAAGTCTGTGAAAGAAAACTGTGAAATAAAACTTTGTAGAGGTAAAACTTCACAAACAACTATGGCAGAAGTAGGAACAACAGAAAAAAAAAGAAAAAAGTGAAAATAACAGCGAATCTTAAAAAATAAAGAAGAGTATCAAATAAAAACAAAGTGAAAGACAATGAACATAAAACCAATTGAAAAGTGTACATAAAAATGCAATTACTAGCTGACTAAAATTTTTTTGATAAATAAAAACATGTAAGAATGTAATTTATGACTTAAATATACTAATATTGTTATCCTAAAAATATTTTTGTATAATTAAAAATTATTTACTGAAAGACTCGTGCAAACAAATGCAAAGAGTATTTTAAGAAATCGATTTTATTTCTTTATTTCCACATTACGCAAAATTGGAAAGTCCTATTTAGCCTAAAATTTAGGTCTTGGGATCAGCTATTTATAAAAAAAATCAGCCAAAAGAACATGGCGTTTCTGAGAAAATCGAATTTGAAAATTTTTATAAAAATAGCAATTTCTAGGTAATTTTGGTCCAATCGAAAAAGAAAAAAAAACGTGTCCCCTTATTTTGCACGTAGAAAAACACATTTCAATTTGGAGACAATCGGTGACATGAGTGTCGCCAGCCTGCATGATTTCAAATGGAATCGGTCTTTAACAAAAAAGCTGAGATTTCATCCAAATCTTTGAATTTTCTACCGCTACAGATAAATTTTTAACCAAGAAGATTAATGTTCTACCAAAAAAGACGAATTTTCGAAAAAATACATTGATTTTACACAAAATTATTGAATTTTTTAGCAATTTTTTCTACAAAACAGTTGAATTTTTCAACTCTAAGTATGAATCATCAACAAAAAATTTCATTTCTTACAAAATAGTCAAATATTCAGATAAAGGGTTAAATTCTTGACCAAAAACTTCTATTTCAATATTTGTATCAACAGTTCTTTTTTCACCCAACTAGATGAATTTCCATTAAAATATTTTATTGTCAACAAAAAATGTATATTTTCAACCAAATAGTTTAATTTCCTGTTAAACTATGGAAATTTTTAGTTGAAAAAAAAACGATTCTTGTACAAAAATGTAAAATTTTCAACTCATCAAGAGGATTCTTAACTAAAGAAGATTGTTTTCTACTGAGAAGTTCAATATTCAAAGAAATAATTGAATTTCTAAACATTTGACCAAATAGTATTCCAAAATATTCGAATTCTTAAAACAAACAGTTTAACGTGTTTCGCCGTAGATCTGCATCTTTCTCAAGCCTTGTTACTGTTTAAAAAAAGATTATTGAATTGATAATACACGATATTTTTCGAATATCATTGTTCAAAATAGTATCATTAAATATTTATAAGAATCGATGATTTCACAAGTTGCAAGAAATAAACATTACAATTTATCTTACCAAGTAAATGAAGATTTAAGAAAAAACCATGAGTCCATAGAAAAGTTCTTGATGATAATTGTAAGTTTAAAACAATGCTTTATTAAATAAGCGGGGTAAATGATCATATTCGATCGTGCTTTGGAACCTATTCTGAGGGACCAAAAATACAAATCGAGTTTGGTAACCATCTGTTTTGGATCAAAAATAGAAGAGAGGGAGCATTTTGAAAATTTTTTTGGATTTTTTTTTTCCAAGACTCAAAAATTGTAAGTACGGCTTCTTGTAGTAGGTGAAGAATGAAAC
>WSXT02139888.1:0-10502 GCA_011762715.2 Neuroterus valhalla
GCTTCTCGATGGAGACCCCAATCCTTAGTTTTCTTCAACCACAAATTCTATGAAACTCTTGCTAGTGAATATGGACTCGTCCAACGGGGCAGGTCCGGATGTGATTCACCCGAGGGGGATTTATCGAAAGTGATCCCAGTTTAGCGCGTGATTCAAAACGGGCAAAATGAACTATTATTGGACATAAAAAGGATCAATATCATAATTCGCATATTAATGTCAGAAATGACCTTATTTGTAATTATGGTTAAAGATAAAATAATAATACGTTTATTTTGTGAATAATAGAAAGATTCACCCATATATTCCGAAAAAATGATATATCATTTACAAAATGTACGTATTATTATTATTCTATTTCTAACCTTATTTCAATTTACGTCATTTCTGACATTCATGTGCGAAACATAATAATTATCTATTCTATTTTTGAGTACAGGTTATTTTGCCCGCTTTGAATCACGCGCTATAAACGGCGGCCAATGAGAGGACCGCTGCGCCGGGCAAGCGCAATACTTACATGCCCAAGTTGAGATCACTGTGTGAAAACTGCGCTCACGGTAACGTAGCTGATTTCAGGAGTAACGATTACTGCCACGATCGGAGCGGCGCCGACTAGGGTCGTTCTAGTCTCTGCGATCCCAGAATCGGTTAGCGCCGGAATGGTCATGGTGCAAGCAGCAACAGCACAGTTCAGCACCGAGAAGAATACTGCAAAACGACTAGACAATTTTTACCGCGTACAGGTTATCGTCGTCGCAGTAATCATTGCGGTGATAGCAGTCACGTTCACGGTTTACTTCTTTCCGTGTATGAGAAATCAACTATGAAGTACATAGTAATTGGGAAACATTTTTTTTTTCATAATGAGGGTCTCATAAAGGTCCCTATAGGGACGTAGCAATAAAGAGAACTTTGTTTTGAATTGCGACACGAAACCGGATAACCAGGCATAAGTAATTAAATTCAACAGGATAATACATTCTCAAGGAATTTCAATTCAAAGAACAATAACAATTTTCATAAGGCAATTTAGACAGGAGAAGATTCTCAATATCAATATGTTAATAACGATACTAATCGTGGGAAACCCCGTGACTTTGAATGACAATAAGATTTTGGGGCTTTCGTCGACAACGACACTAGAAATTAAAAAGTTTCTTGGTCAACTCAATCACCAAAAATTCAGGGCTTACTTTTACAACCAAAATTTACAAAACTGCTAATATTTACGTATTAAGGGCTTTTTTGGCCAATTACAATGATAAAGTAAAGGGACTTTATTAGTTAAGAAAAGACCATACAAATTAAGGGTCAGGGGTTTCTCAAGGCTAGGGAATGGAATTAACATACCGGACTGATTCGTCTTATAATAAAAGGCAGCGGTGATCCTCTCTCGGAGCAGAATAGTTAGCGTCACCAAAACTCCAAACAAAAAATACGAGAATGGTTTGACCTGTCCAGTTTAGCACCTCAAGGTCCGTAACTGAGTGCCTGAGTTTCTCCTTGCGATTTCGCTCAACAGGTCGGTCTTCTGCATAAAACCAACGCTTGCTTCTTATAGGTTGCAAACTAGTCACTTCCGATGTGCTGCGAGAAGAAAATGACCACCAATCACTGCCAACGAGGTGAAGAAAGCATCAAGGGGCACGAAGAACTTCTCCGCTGCTGGTCCAGATTGTGTTGACAGCTTTTGGTAGAATAAGTTCACTTCTGCACAACAACAATCAGCCCAGAACTTTACCTCATACTTGAGTTCAGAGATGCCCATCCTGCAGTGTCTGGTGTTGGGATGTACTGTACTCCTACCAAAGAAATTCGACTTGTCTAACCCAAAGAACTACAAGCCAATAAGTCGTCTGAACACGCTGTATGAGATCTTTACAGCTATCCTAAATGAGAGGATTGTTCCAATGCGATTAATGCTCCGTTGGAAAACCATATTTACTATTCCTTCTGAAAAACATCTTGTGACAACTATTAGCGTGACTCTTCAGAGGGGCTTACTATTGCCACTGTCTCAAGCGATTCGCATGGGTACCTCTGTGGCGGAACTGAGGACCGCGAGCATGAGGTCACTCATATATTTTATACGGATGACTTGAAGATCTATGCTTCGGGAAAAGAGCATTTCAAGAATGCTCTAAGAATCGTTGAGGTGTATGCGTAAGGAATCGGTATGGACTTTGGATTGGACAAGTGTGCTAAGATTCATCTAAAGCGTGGACAAATTGCAGGCGTAGGAGAAGATCCTGAGCTTGTGGACAGAAGTGCTATTAGACACCTTGGTGCTGGAGAGACCTACAAATAACTAGATGTGCCTGAGAGCCACATCCAGGATAGATTATTAGTAAAGTAGGTTCTCCGAAGCAGATACAAAGACCTTCTTCGTCAGATTTTGTCGTCTAACCTATCGGCATTGAACAAGATATCTGCGACTAAGTGCTTGCCGTTCCGGTTCTACACTATTCGTTTGGGGTAGTTCATGGACGGAGATCGAGCTCAAGGCCCTCGATACCACTGCGCGCAAGATAATGCATATGAAGCTAAGATTGCATATCAACTCTTCCGTTTCGTGCTTATACGTCGCACATCGTGAAGGAGTACGCGAACTCCTTAATCTCCAATCCCTTTAAAACTGAATTATCCTAAGTATACTACTCATATCATCGCGAACAGATCCTCTTCTGTCAATGGTCCGGAATCACGAAATGAGTGGGGGAGGAGCGTTCCTTTACAAAGCCGCGGTGCAGACAGCTGAAACCCTTGGCCTGAACCTGAACATCAGAAATGAGGGCAGTGCATTACTCCATCAAGATACCGCATTTATGAAAGCACAGCTGAAGAGAGTGGATGCTAAAGATTTCCTGGACAAACATAATGACAATGTGATGCACAAGAAGTTTTACGTATCCAGACCGCATGATTTTCACCTTGGCGAGTCATAAACTCCCTGAGCACCTATGGCGTATTATCCAATCGTCCTATTCAACCAGGGAAGACGTATGAATACAGACACAGTGCGGCCATTAGAATTCTGTAATACCATCTTAATCGCTCTAATGATGTTGGCGCCGACCCTGCCCCGCTGAACGCGAGTACAGCATCACAGGCAAGAAAACTGAGAATTGAGAGTGGTAAGGAGATCACGCAGAGCAGCTTCAGCGATTCTATCAGGAATATTTGGTTAAAATAATTGTTCTCATTATCGGCACTCTTGGGACCCTGCGGTGGTTGTTTACCGAAAATTTCATATACATGCACGCAACAGTTTACTCTATCTCCCTTGAAGCGATCGACAGCGCAGAGTAGCGGCCAACATCATAAGAATGCAATGATGTAAAATCTACGCAAGGCTGCTAAGGGCCCTTTTCTTGTAGCGCGTCACACACACACACACACACACACACACACACACACACACACATATATATATACATACATATATATATATATAATATGTACGTATATCCTGAATGGGGCTCTAAGGCACGCCTATGTATTTGTAGGTCTCTTGAGTTCCAAGTTTTCCCATAGAACTTCTGTTCCCTAGCTCAGGGTCCTTGTTAACGTCGGGGAAAATTTTTCATGCTCCAAGTGAATCTTGGCACACCTATCCAATCCAAAGTTCTCATAAATTTCTCATGTGTACCCCTCGATGATCCTCAACGAATCCTTGTTATGCTCTGTTCCGAAATCGCAGAAGACGAAGGGGCTCATGTCTTCATTCTAAAAGACGCCCCCCTGACAGTGACACTGTTAGTTGTCACAGGATGTTTTCCATAGGAGATCTAGCATCGGGGTTTCGAAAGGGGTATCAATCTTTCTCTGCACATTTTACTATGCGTAGGTGAACCTTCAAGCTTTTCCGCAGACCGATGAAAAGTCTGACGGGAGAAGAATCGAAAGCTTTCTATTAATCAATCCGAGCCGTTGCACGGGACAGAGTCCTGATAATGTGGTCACAACCCTGAAATAAATTGCAATTGAAATTCATGTCACAATATTCATTATTAATTGAACCATTGAACTGTGAAATATTTTCAATTCCCATTAGAGCGTTCTATATTCATGGCCTTGATGAAGTAAGCCTTTCCATCACCTCAAAAATAGAGAATTTTAGTATGCACATTCCGGAGCTCGGACGAAAAGTTCGTTGCAAAAATGTACTATCCTTTTGGGTGTTTGAAACTCCCTTTTTGGTTCAGAAGGTATTCTAAATTACGTCAGGATTCTCAGGAATATTAGGTGCTGAAAAAAAACGAAAAGGGAATTAAGAACTAAACTAAACTAAACTTGTGCCGAAAGAAAAAAGCATATCTCTAATTCATCGAATTTGAAACCAGGACAAACAATGCTAATTGTGTCTTCTGTGCCTTCACCTTCTGAATTATTATCTCCAACAAGTACCTGGCAGTCAACACGGTAATACTGTAGAATCACGGCTTTTCTGAATTTCATCATTTTCCTTGCGATTCTTAATCTTACATTTTTAATTATCATTAAAAATTAGAATCAGTCAGGTGTAGCGAGAAAATCATTGCTTTCTTACATCTTCATTCTAGAAATTGTCATTTTTTAGAGCGTGAATTTTCGAAAAACCTTGTAAAGGTTGGCGGATATGACCAAGCTAACTCACTCCAACTTCACTTGAGTGATAGTAATTAGACTTCCGTGTATCCACTCCTGAATTCCGATGTAAATAGCAGAAACAGTTCCCTTTTTATACGCTTTTATTCAACTCCACCTTGGTGTCTTTCTGTCGTGGCGGGATAGTGCAAATCTTCACGTTGATTTTTAGTCCACTTATCGATTACTTGGAAAATGGGAATTTTCCACGAAAATTATTTACCTCACATTTTGGTTTTTTAATGTGAAAATGGGCAAATATGCATATTTTTATATAAAACTTTTCAATTAAATGGAATAAAGATTTCAAACGGTGATTCCCGGGAGTCCGCCAGATGGCATAACTGACCATTTCAGGGAAGCTCCGAAGTTTGTGACGGGCGCTGAATAAATTCTGCTGCTCGTTTTTCACGTTAGGGCTCGTATGTTCGCTTCAAGAATGCACGGTTCTAATCTGAATGCGAATTTCATTGAAAACTACGAAATAAATTATAAGAAAGAGAATGGTCACGTGATTTGTCAAATCGACAAAATCAGAGTTGCGCGTTACATTCAGGGATGTATCGAAGTTAAGCTGCATTAGGCTTGGGCAGTACTGGGATGGGTGACCGGAACTGAAAAGATTAAAATAAAAAAGCTTGATGCGTCTTGACAAATACTGTATCCTGACGCCACACGCTTTTATTATTCGTTCTATAAAATAGTGATCGACTTCTGTTTATTATTGATGTAATTATTTTATCCTTTTTATTTGTGATATGATTTTTAATGAGAGCGTTTCGAAATGAAAATTTTTTTCAGCTGGTTTTGAGGTTGAGTAGCGAACTATTGAAAAATGTAACCTAAATTTCAATGACACCCGATCGCTTTTCCAAGTTTGAATCAGCCCTTTAGATAGAAAAAATATACAAAAGCAACCATGTTCTCGCTCTCGCTCTTGATTCTTTCTTTTAATGACCAAGTGAAGGTATTTTAATAAAAATTGTAAGTAAATTCATGAAATTCAGAAGAGCCGTAATTCCACGGTATTACCGTCAACACTTCTTCAATCGTTAACTACGATGCTTTTACTACCGAATAACCAGTCAAGGAGTGAAATTGTTGTCTATTGTATTCAAGAAAAAAAGAACTTTTTCAGGCCCTGTTTCCGAATAGCCTCCCAAAGCAATTCTCATTATCGCCTAGTAAAGCACAAAACCTGATGACCGAAGATTTAGGGCCTTATTTTCATAAGCAAATGTTGGATAATGTTCAACATGTTGTCGTGGTTTTTCCTTTGCTTTTCGATGATGCATGTAATTTCAAGAGTAGAAAAGAAATGCAAGTGAGGATTAGGTATTGGTCTTGTAATGAGAATAGGATGGTATGTAAGCATTTAGTTACTTACTTTTTAGGGAAAGCAACCGGTCGAATCGTATTCGATTCTTTGAAAAAAGCATTGGACATTGCAAAAATTGCGAATCTATTGCCACTTCATGCCAGATATTGATCTCTTATCCTGTGAATAAAAACTACTACAATTCGATAAATCTCTAACATTTGTGTTAAGTAAAGACGAACGAATTGACACTTATTGGCAATATATATCGTCTCCTTATGATCAAGGAAATCCGAGAAATTCCGAGGTATTCTTTACTGGAATGAGTCTTTAAGAATGCTCTTGCCTTTTCTCACGGGAACGCTGATGTCCGAGGGAGATTTTCGAAATATTTCCAACTTTCAACTGAAGTAAAATATAATATATAAATAATAACTAAAAAAATTAAATTTTCCTAATTTCTTCAATATTTGTTCTGTTATTTCAATTCATAATAAGCATTAATATTGGAACAAATGTATTTTACTCGTCTTATTTTCATGAATATCAGAATTGGTATATCTTTCTGAAATAAACTATTTTCTTCCCAACACCTTTTCTTATCGTATAATTTTTCTAGATACTTGACTTTCTTATTCGAAATGTTGTTTTTTGCGATCCAAACAAGAACTATGTGTATCATGGGGAAACAGTTTAGAGAAATTTTTTAGATATTTTTAATGTGAACAATTTTGTTTCCGAAAGTTTTATTCCTATCTCTTACAGTTTGGCCCCAAAATGGATTTTCTTATCTTTGATATTATTTTTGCCAACAAAACGAAATCTACGTGTCTTATCAAAAAATTGATGCTTACAAACGTGTAGATCCTTCTAAATGGAACAATTAGTTATTCAAACATTTTTTCCCATCTCATACAGTTTATCCACTAAATGGATTTTTTTACTTTTAATATTATTTTTGCAAATAAAACAAAAACTACGCTTCCCTTCCAAAAATGATTGGAAACAAATCATAGGTTGATCGGAAAATGAAATTTTTCATTTTCGAGTATTTTATTTCTATGGGTAAACCATAAACAATTTTAAAAAAAGGCTGATTAACGAACTTGGCCTTCTTTTGGTTCCTCAAAACGTATGCCAGTGTGCAATCCAATCCGATTAGTCTTGCGAAAGATATGCTGTATTCATACGACATGAACAACATACAGATACTAACGTAAGACTTGTTTTTTTTTTCGAATTCAGGGGGTCTCGAAACATGGAGACTTCATAAATCTGGGGGAGTCGAATTTCGCATAAAACCAGTACCTTCTAATTATGATGAGAATGTAAAGAATGTTAATACCACTTTAACCTAAAAATCAAATCTTGGACATGATTCTTTCGCCTCTTGTTGTATCAAGTACTGTTCGATACGTATGCGATAGGGGATTTCAAGCCTATAAGACTTTTGTCACTCGCTTCGCTCCTCAAAAAAACGTCTTATTTGCTAAATGATTACCTTACACACGCATCGGAATGTACTATTTCTTTACTCAAACATGCAAAACCCTCGTTCGCTCACCATCTACAGACATCGAAAATGGACGATCCCCCCAAGATGCGCGAATACTGTGAACTTAATCCCTAACATCAATGAGAAAAATTTTGTTACCGGTGAGTAAAATTGTGTCCGCGGTTACCAAAATATTTTGGCCACTAATTTTACAAGTAGTGTGAACTAGCGTCGCAAACGGTTACTACGTGAACATCGCTTTGGTTGTGGTTCATTTTCTCGTTCGTGACAGTTTGTTGGCGTTCATTATCGTTTATGTTATTTGATTTATGAAAAGTTTATTGTAAGTTTGGATAATGAGGTGCAATGGCAAAAAATCATCGAAATGGATTCTGCCGACAAAGCCGGCATTGCAAGTTTCGATGACCTACAAAAAATTATTGAAAAAAGGTAAACATTTTGGGAGATGCTTTTCCGTCCTGTGGGGGAGAAGCGACATGTTCACTGCAATTGTGAAGGTGCCGCGTGAACATGAGGTAGTGCGCATGCGAACGGAGCTGAGCCGAAGGCGAGGCCTAGTACACCGCAGTCGTATCGAAATATACTTTCAGGAAGTACCAGTTGATTCTTTGATAAATGAGTTCCACGAACTTTTTTCTTTGAGCTCTACATAAATCTTCTGCGACTTTCTAGGATTTCTGGACATATAAGCAAATTTGTGTCGAATCAACCACAACCTTGTGAAAAAATCATAAGAATTACAAAAAAATATAATTATTTTTCTTTTTTTTTTAATTTTGTGAGCACAGACATAAATAAATAACTGTTAGCAAGCATCTTAATCAAGGAACCTCCGTTATATATAAGAATATCAGTTTTATAATAATTATTGATTGCAAAAAATTATAGAATGCTCGTTGAAGTTCCGGGCGGGTCGGAATCTTTGCACACGCGTTCTGGGAGCAACGTCGAAAAAGTGAGAAATTAAGGATAGGAATTAGACGGGGTTATTCTGCGAGTGACAAACCTGGAAAGTTCCAAAAAAAAGTGATCAGCACAAGTGTTGTTCTCAGTTTTGAAGCGAGAACTAGTGATTTATAAGGAAAATGAAGAGTAATAAAAAAAGAGATTTTATATAAACGGAATTCGGGAGATGGAAAAGCCCAACACTAATTATGTCATTTCCGGAGAAATGGCGGCACCAGTTGGGAAAGAACATGTAGACGACATAGATCAGCTGACAGGGGAAAATAATAAGAAGCAACGTTGATGCGGAAAAAGTAGAGAGTGACCTAAGAAAGAAAAGGGAAAAGAGAGAAAGGATATTTTAGCTCAGGGAAATTACGAAATTTGTCCAATCAAACCTAATCGTGACAGAGTGGAGAGGATTGTCGAATGTAGCGGCTAACAGAAGGGAAAATATATCTAGATTATCCAGCAAAAGTGATTCGGAGTAAGGTGAGGTAAGTTTGAATGACGTTTTGACATGTGAAAGCAATAAAAGAAAAGATGTTCCTGACACGGCATTTCTGGATCTAGTAAAGGGATAGTGGAACGAAAATTGGAGAAAAGAAATAGTTTGGAATACCTTAGTTCGCAGCTCTCATCTGAATCTCAAAGAAATAAGGCAATTGAAAAAGGAGCACAGTAAAAAGCTGCCGTCTTGGTTCTAGAAAAGACAATGCGAAAAGAAAAGGCTTGGGTATCGGAGAAACAATACATTGAAGAAAAAGTTATAAATCCGAAATTCAAGCTATCATATTTAGAAAAACGTTGAGAAACAATAAGGCCAAGAAGAACAGCAGTTACAAAGCAACTAACCAGGAGATTGCCGAAAAAAGAGCTTGGCCGAGAAATAAAGGAAGAAATGATCGAAAAATCATATAATCAAAGGATTCAGACTGACCGAAAAGGATATAGGAGGAGAAGTAAAAGCGACCTTCAGAAGGGTATTGGAGTAGCATCAGAGGTCAAAAGGATGAGATTCAATACTGGAGAAACTTAAGTAGACTCATTATCTGGAGAGGTAAAATGTCTATAATGATTGGAGGAAGATTGGTGCAGAACCGTCTTACAGAATGAAGAAGAAGGGAGAATCCAGTAAGAATCCTTTTCGAAGCTACGGCATCTTATAATGTCAGAAATGTGTCATGGAGTGTTTGAGGAGTGAATACGGTAGGGCAGGTAGGAAAGGTTCATAGTAAGGGTAAAGCAAGGAAAGGGAATTCGATAGGGATTAGGAAAGATTGGGTAGGGAGTGGTTGTCAGTTCCAAAGATGAGACTGCGGAATTTTATTAATTAATAAAAAGTTAGGATATGAATCTAAAAGGTTGAAAATGTTTACTGTTTAGAACAATGAGCGACATTCGAAAGAGCAAGAAGGCTTCATAAACTGATAAACAAGTCGAGTAGAGAAAATTAGTGCTTGATTATGATGGATGAGTGGGATGCTAGGGTGATAAACAAATCTACGATACTCAGAAGGTGGGTTATTGAATGCAGAGGGTAAAATAATCTTAAATATTCGTAAAGAATACGCGGGTTGAGGAATCTTATCGGTTATGCTCGTGGTGACAGATATTGTAGATTCACTCATTTTTGCGACACTGGGTGTTCTGTCTTGGATTTAATTATTTTGAAAGCAGCCAAGGATGTAAAGCCAATACAGGAAATAAAAGTCAAAGTGAGAATTGACTAGGAGTACATACCACCCTGTGGGCAAAAAATTTGGCGACATCTTTACGACGTCGTGTCGCAAAGACGAATGCAATGGAAAATTTAGACCAAAAAAGAAAGGTAATGTGAAAGGAGAAGAAGCTTAGAAAAATGTTAAAGCCATTTTGAAAATTTATTAGAAAATGAGGGTGAGATGAGCCGGAATCCTCAAGTGCCATTGTGGGATAGGGATTGAGCAGGTGGACGGAGCACTCTCTGCTTACTCGTGTGTGCGAACAAAATGCACGACGTAATGAATGAGTTATGCGAGGGGTGTCTCACTCAGGATTTATACGAAATCGTTCCTACGATTTCTTACTGAGTCCCACGAAGTTCAATGAATC
>WSXT02139899.1:0-10501 GCA_011762715.2 Neuroterus valhalla
GTAGAGGGTGCTTGGATGATAATGCGGAATGGAATATTTGAGAGTGCTTCGCAAGTGTGTGGTACTGCGATTGTGGGGAGAAATTGAAATTGAATTGAATTGAACAAAACTGGGAAGGTTATGTCATTCATTAGAGTGCGTTTCAAAACATTTATTTGCCTTCAACAATAACGATATAATTAGGATCATAAATATATAGTAATCATTCATTTTTATCACACTAGAAAACGAACACGTGCGCTCTGAGCTGGATTATTGTCTTTTTTATTTCCTCTGACTCATTTTAAAAATAAAAATATAAAGAAACAATCGTGTGGATTGCAGAACGACCTTAGCGCGTGGACTCAGTCAGTTTAGTCGGCAAAAGTGGGGATAATGCGTGTGCTACGGACCAAGTTGATTGGACGCATTTTCCCCCCTCTTGCCTATTAGACTGGCTGGGTCCATGTGTTGAGGTCGTTCTGCAATCCACAAGCTGAATTTTTATTAAATAATCTTGGATTCCATTCGCTTTTTCTTGAATTTTAATTTCTTCTAATTCACCTGGAATATCTTATTACTTGTATTGGATTCTTTTTTACTACCATTTACAATTCACTATTATTTATCTCAGTTCGATATTTTTTTTTCACAAATTGAACATTCAATTCAGTTTTCCCAGAATTCGTTTAAATTCACATTAGATCCGTCTGGATCCCAACGAGTTCTTCTTAATCCACTTAATTATTCAGAAGGCTCTTCATTTTTTTGTAAGTGATGTAATATTTTTGACTGCTTCAATCGTTTTCAATTCATTTGAGTTCATTCGAAATTTTCCCTGAGTCTTTGTGAATTCTCCCAAATTCTTAGGTATTTTATTAAATTTCCTCCGATTCTCCAAAATTTGGCTAAATCACTCCAAAGTTGATAATTTCAAATAATTTTTTCTGTGATCAGAATTGTTTTCGATTCACTCAATTCTGTTTCTAAATGACCTTGAATTCCTATAAATTTTATTGCATTATTCTTAGTTCTCTTAAATTCCTCTAAATTCATTCGATCTTGATATTTGAATGACTGTTCTTTTCAAATTATGTTCTGATTCCCAAAAAATCCCATAAGCTACTCTATAGCATTTTTCAAATTCCCATGAATGTTCGAAATTCAATTCAATTTTACTCGAAATAGTAGAATTATTCAAACTCTTTTGTGATTTTTCAAAATTTAACTTTAATTATTTTCAATCATTTCTGAATCTTTCTGAAATTATCCTGACTTCGTTGGGATTCGCCTAGAATTCATATAAATCTCGTCCAATTCTTTTGAGTAAATGCTTCAGAAACAATGTGTAATTTGCTAAATTCTAGATATTACTGATGCGATTTTGGATTTCATAATTTGAGATTGGTTTTCGATGTGAAGCTTCAGCTCTATTAAGTTTAATTGATAAAATTAAAATGCTATTTATTTACATCTATTTTATTATTTAAAATGGTTAATTTTTAACTGAATGAACTTATATATATTGAACGTATGGCCAAAATAATTTCGTTTTTTTCTTTATATCAGATAAATCTTCATTTTCAAAACCATATCAAGTTTCGATCAATAATGAATGTCAGATTTTGAGATATGTTCTACAAAAGAAGAAAAATTATCGACAAAATAAATTATTTTTATAAATATTGACTAATTTTGAATCCAAGAAGACTAATTATCTACACAATAGTTGGATTTTCAACCCAAAAATTATATTTTCCAAAGAAAAAGTTGGCTCTTCTACCAAAAAGTTTATCTTTCAAAAAAATAGTTTTGTTCGACAGCGGAGCGAAGGTGCTAATTTTCGCTCCGCTGGGGAGGAGCGAAAGTACGCGATTCTACGCCTGTAAACAGGAAAGGCTGGAAAACGAAGAAGAAAAAATTGATCAAATATTCAAAGATGAATGATTGATACCTTTATTCATATTATTATAAATATATTTAGCGAAAACATTTGGTCTGCGCTTACACAGTCCCGGTAAACCCGCCAAAGCTTCCCAGAGCAACATCTTGTATTATACCTAATATTTTGTAAGACTAATTGAACGCGAAAACTCGCTTTGGCTCTGCTGTTGGAAAAAATTGTATGTGAACCTCAAGCAAGAACTGTTGCTTGCGCCTTTTATGAAATTAAGCACCTCGGCTTCGCCTCGGTGCTCGGTTTCATATGTGGCGCGCAAACACCTGCTTTCGCTCTCGGTGCACAATATCACCAACATTTTTCGAAAAATCAGTAAAAATGTCATTGAACGGTTATCATTTGTTACCAACTAGTTGGATTTTCACGAAGGAAGATAAATTTTCAACTGAATAGTTTAATTTTCAAGCAAGAAGATGAACTTTTTACTAACAAGATAAATAATTTTCTACCAAAAAGACGAATTTTCGACGAGATAAATTATTTTCATAAATATTGTTCAATATTCTTCAATAATGGTCTAGCAAAAAAGTTAATTTTTTAACCAAATAGTTCATGTTTCGAAAATCAAGAAGTTTAATTTCCAACCAATAAAGATAATTTTTTTTCTGAACAGTTTAATTTACAATGAGAATAATGAGTTTTCTACCAAGAAGAATAATGTTCTGCCAAGAAAGTCAAATTTTTAACGAAAAACATGGAGTTTCATAAAAACCGTTAAATTAAAAAAATTTCAATTTCGAATTAATAGTCTTATTTCCTCGTGAAAATTTTTAAATTCCTTACATCAAAACACAAGGAAAACGTGAATTTTTGAACAAGGAATAAAAAAAAACATCTTAAAACATCTTATTCTTGATATTCTAATCAATTTGTTTTTAAAGTCTGAATCAAAAGTAGTTGAGTTCTACAGCAAAAGATGAAATAAAAAAGAATACTCGTTGAATCTACAACCAAAATAGATCAATCAGGAAACCAAACTTTTGCACATTCAGCTGGATGAAGAGAAATCAAATCAAGAAGATCCACTTTCAACAGAAAGATAAATTTTCGACAGAATAAATGATTTTTCAACATTTATATTTTCTATTATTAATTTCTTAATTGAAATGGAATAGTAAGATTATCAGTTTAAAGAGGTAATTTTTTAATAGAAAAATATAATTTATAACCACAAAGTTGAATTTTTAACGGATCATATAATATTTGGTATTTTAATGCAAAAAGATTTTAGTTTCATACATTAAACAGTCGAATCAAACCAGAGAAAATAGTTTATATAGCAAACATTTGCATTCCCAACCCAAAAGGATGAATTTTCAACGGAAAAAAATATCTTCGTACCGAAAGCGATGAATTTTTAACTATATAGAAAAAAATTTGTCCATTTGAGAACATAAACTTGCCATAGAAAAAAAAACAGTGACCTTCACATTTGAGAGAATTATTTTTTCAACAGAAAATGAAGTTTTAACAAAACAGGTGAAGTTCTAAATGAAGTGATGAATTTTGCACGAAAAATGAATTTTTAACAAAAGAGTTTAACTTTGAGAAAAATGATAAAATTATCAACCATAAAGATAAACCAAAAAAATTTTTCAACAAAGTAGTCCAAGAAACTGAATGCAACTTTCTGTGAAAAAGGACCGAGTTCCCTCCCCGCTGGGATCCGAATCCAGGACCTCTCGTTTTTCAGACGACTGCTCTCCCAACTGAGCTACGGTGCGGTCCGTCGATCCTCTTCTCTCAGACAATTTACGCTTTTTCCACGATTCTCATTATGGTTACCCTGATCAGATAAAACAGAAGACTCTGTTTACCATAAGCGAACAAAGTAATTTAATTCATAACCGAGCAGTAGAATTTTTTATCAAAAGAGTTGAATTCAGAACAAAAATTATTTTACGGAAGGAACCAACAAAAATTCACTTTCAATCAACAATAGTTGGATTTTTCTATTGAACTTTACCATTGCAGGGTCTTTTGAAAAATTAGCCAACTTCGTTTTAATTTAGCAACAGAAAACGTAAAAATAATATCTGAACTTGTAACGCGACCTCCGCTGCCCCCGCCCTCTCCAACTGTTACCAATCGTAGCTTTGTGCTTGACCCACTCCCTCTAAACTGGTAACGTAGTACGGCCCCTAAGTGGCCTTAGAAAAGAGCAGGATGACATAGAGAGTGAAAATTTTATTCGCGGCAAAGTCACCCACTTTCGCACCCGGGCCGGTCTCTTCTGCCGTTTTCTCATTAATTATGTTTTTAGAATGAGGCGCAAGAGTCTCGCGCAATTATCCTGCACTTACTCGAAATTAGCGTATCGATTAACCTCGTTTCTCAGGCGACGTTCCGCCAGCCAGTTAATTTCTTGCATCTTTTCTCTTCACTTCTCATTCCGTCATATTCATCTAGGTGTGATATAAAATTATTCATTCTCCCTCCAGCTTCATACAAGAAAATTTTTTTTTTAACTTTCAACGGCCATGCCACGGTCGAAAAACCAGTCTTTGACCGATCCTGGAAGTTTAGCAGCGTTGAGTGCGGTTAGTACCCGGATGGGTGACCGTCCGGGAATACAGCCCGCTGTTGGCATGTGGGCGGGAGACTGGTGTCTTCCTGTGTATTCAACTCAACCAATTATGACTCTTTTTGAGTTTCGCTTACTCCGTAAGGGATTATGGCTTAGTAGCTTAAAAAAAGGTTTTACAATCAGGAAAAAATATTTGCTCGTTTGACAAAAAGATTGTGACTTTTTAATCCCTAATTTTAATTAAAAGGGGAGTGCTAAAGTAGTGCTCATGATTTTTCACTCGCAATGAAAGCATTTTTGCAGAGTCAGAGGAGACGCATTTAATGAAATTAAATTTCTATTTGCTCATGCAAAGGAGTGCCCTTCAAATTTTCGTAGTATCGAAATTAAACATTCATGGGAGGGTTTTTTTTCTAATAAAGGTTATTCACTCATGAAATATTTCCACATTTTGATTAAAATTTAAAAAATTCATGCCATTGAATCGGAAACATACACTGAATTTTGAGTTTTACGATTTACTGACAAGTTTCACCTAAATAAAAAAATGATAAATGTATGCGAATGTAGAAAGCACATGTGACGTGAAATAGATTGTAGCCTCAAGAAATCAAGACATGGCGCCATCCATTAGTTGCGTACCCAATCGCCATCTGTTAGAAACCTATCAAACTGATAACGTAAAATAGATTGTAGCATCAAGAAATGAAGGGTTCCACGGTATAACCGTGTAAGCGCCATTTTTTTGAAAGCACGTATTTGCTTAATAATTCTCTAGAATTCTACCGCACATTGTCGTGAAAGAATACATCAAAATTCAAACCGGAAGTGGGTTTTTAAAATTCGTGGTTTTCCATAACCGTGTAAGTGTCATGGGCCTAACTGCGCGACATAAATGCGCATTCGTCTTCAACGTAGTCTGCTAAGTCACCTTGATTCACGTGTTGCCGGTCAATTTGTTTACCATTTTGTAAGTGCAATTGTAAGTATTATCTCGATTCTTTATTTTTTTTATTTATTTTTTTTTTAGAAAAAACGATTTTTCGAACTTTTTTTTTAACTTTTAAGCCTTCTATCCGTCTTGGAAATGTTTCTGAAAATTTCAACGTACGTTTTATGTTAACCCGAGTCTGAAAAAAGAAAAAAATTCGGATGGACTTACATGGTCTTTACCGCAGTCGATTTTTGAGGTTATTTATCTCGAAAAGTATCAACTTTTTAAAATTCTTTTTATTGAGATCTATAGAGCCCCATCATATCTCGAATGTACTTTCTCATTTTTCTTTTCTTTTGAGAATTCGATTTTCGAGAAGGTTTTTTCCTTCTCCTGAAAAATTTGTCCTGGTGGACTTTCATGGTTTTGCCGTGGAGCCCTTCGAATCAAGATAAGGCGCCATCCATTGTTTGCTAACCCAACCGCCATCTAATGAAAACTTGTTGAACTTAGAAATAATTATAACTCTTTGTCCTATAATAAACATTCAATTTGAAATTGAAAAATATTGTGGTCATTATTCGACATAGAAACTATCTCATCCAGTAAGTTAGATTGTTGCTCTATTTCTCTCAGCACGATTCGTATAAAAACAATATAAAAAGAAATTTTCGAATATAAAATACTTGTGTTTATGTATCCAAAAAGGTGGACTTTTTGTAAAATGCATGTTCTACATGCGTCGCGTGACCAAAATTATCGATTCTTTTTGCACCAACCCACAACCGTACAGGAAGACATTTCGCGTTGGAACTTTGGGAGAAGCCTCAGCAGACAATAAACTAAATGATTTTTTCTCGCTCCGCATGACACCTAGCGGGATAAAATTGAAATCTATAGAATACTAACTCTATATTTATATAAATGAACTAGTTTTAATTCAGGAAAAAGCCTATCGGACTTTCAACATCAGTGTGTGCAAGTTTCCCAAATATTTTGTGACACCAATTTTTTGGTGAATAAAACTTCCATACACGCGTTGTGAACTGAGAAAGAGGTGACGCTCCCAGTGGAATGGTGTCAATCCAAATGTGAATTCGTCCCTCATCTGTCTCGCTTTGTCACCGCAACGTAATACGTGCAAGCACGTTTAGCCGGTGTAGCTGACACAAAAATGTTTTCACACACTTTTGCCAAAATTTTCGTTAAATTATCTTAAAAAATGTGCATGTGGAAAACACAGGCGTCTGGAGAATAACTTCAGCAAAGTCGGAACAATGCAATCTTCACACTAAATCGCCCGTTCTTTCACTCACAAGTTTAACTTCCGACTTGATTGATCCAACTTGCCCATTTATTTCTAAATAGAATCAACGTTCTTGTACAAAAACTCCTATGACCTTACACTGCATGAACCGTCGATTGTTGTTCGGAAATGATCATCTAAATTGCCATAAGCAATTACGCAATGCATTGCATTCTCCAGCTTCTAATCGTCGACCCAATTAATTCCACCCAGTTCCGTCTTGACCAGTTATCAACGCATGATTCGATTAATCGAGCGAAACCTCGCCAAGCTATTGTCCATATTCTCCAGAGCCCGCATGTGAATGATTCACTATCTGCTTCTTCATTATCTCCAATCTATAAAAAAGGCCCTTATGTATATCCCTTTTCCACTCCCGATTCTGATTTTTTTCTTGCAAAGGTTTCTCTGAAATCGTAAAATGCATTCGAGCAATTGATAAACATCGTTTTCCTACATCTGCTCCGAAATTTCGCCAAGGAAGCCGATGCTGGGCGATGCGATAAAGCTTCGATCGGATTGAATATAAAATTGAATGGGATGAGGGGCAAATGATACAATGGATGTCGTCTTACAATGGTTCCTCCATTTTCTGCCAGTCACGCGCCGGATTTCGTGCTGCGAGTCGCGAGATTGAAATTGTGTCTCTTTTGTGGCATGCCTATAACGCGAACCCTATCCATAATTCGGAGTTGATAATTAATTGATCGGTTCTGGAAGATAACGAAAATTGAAGCCAACTTGGATTGAACTTCCCTTAACGCTTCATCCCACTTAAGAGTGCAAATTGTTTTCCAGGTGATCAATCGATTGAAAAAGGGCCATTATTATCATTATTATTTGAATCAATGTGATACAAATCAGCCGAATATATTTTGAGATGAAAGTAACTCGTACGGTTCTAGTCATGTTATACTACTAGAGATCGAGGATCCATTGTCTCGAGATCAACACCTCCTTTGTCAATGGAAGCTATCCTGAGGAATTTGTCCGTGTATGTGTTAAACATCCATGAGGACGTAACGCATTCTTGCCTATCGCCTTGCTCAATATCGACCCAATCACTCAGTTGACCATTCACTCTCACACTTGCTGTACTACTATTATATGTTTGAAAAGCCAACTATTCACCGTTTACTCTTTCAAAACTCCCTTAAGCTCAGCTCTATCCACCTTGTCAAAACCTCTCTTTAGATCAACAATGGCAAACAAAACTTTTTCGTTTACCCTCAAACTGTTTTTTGTGATCTACCTTAGGCTGAATATCTGATCCGCACATGACTTCCAGGCCTCATTCTACATTATACTCACGATACTAAAAAGCTGTTTGCTTCATAATTAGTAAAGTCGTCTTTATCATCATGTCCCTTCTACATTGGGATGATGATCGTCTTTCTTTAATCTTTTGGAACTTCACCGTTCACAGGACACATATTCATCAATTCACTCGACCACGCAAACAAGTTCGCCATCGCTCTTGACCTTCCCAGCGGTAACACCAGCTAAATCAGCTTCACCATTCTTCAGTTTTTTAATAACGTATGTTGTCGGTGATAATGATTCTCTTTCCAGCAGCTACAACTGGGTTGTCTTATATATTATCTTCTATATCATCGTTGTTATGTCAGGGCCTGAACTCTATACAATTCCTTCAAGAAAACACTTATACTGACTCTCACTTCATCCAAACCCTATACCATTCCAAAATCAGCATTCTTGATTTTGACTACCTCAGTGCTTTTACTCCCTTTTCTAGTCCTTTTACTCCCTTTTCTAGTCCTTTTTCTACTCCAGTTCCATCCTTGCTATGTCTAACCAGTATTTTTTCCCCCACTGTTCCTATCTCTATAATCATTGTCTAGCCTGATCCTTTCTTCATTGCTCACATCTCTGGTATACAACGCTTCCGAGTACCCTTCCTCTTTTTCCTTGACAGCCATTCCGATTCCATCATTCCACCAAGCATCCCTAGTCTTTTTTCCTACAGTCACAGCCCGTAGACCTGCCCCCTATTTTTACCTTCGCGTTGCACACCAACTTAGCCATTCATGTTCCTAAGTAGGATGATCCTTTTCTCGGTATAGCAAGCACCTAGCGATTCAACGATTTCCAGAAAGAATCTTCTGCACCTCTACTCTCACAATTGGCTAGTGTATAGCACGGTATAATAAATAGTCTTCTGATTCCTACTCCCATTTTAACCCATGAAAACCGTGGACATACACATTCATATAACTCCTTGACTACAATGCGTTCCATTATCTACTCTTGATCAAAGTTTGAACTCATTCACTTAAATGATTCGACTCCTTCCCTTTAGATTATTCACACCTATAACATTCCATACTTCTAGTATCTATTCTTCGCCTCAAACTTTCCCAGGACCACGCTTCCTATCAATAAAAGTTCTAATCTCATCCTTTCTGCAATCTTCCTTTCTGAACGCTACCATGCATCTCAGCTAGATACACCTATTTCCTTGACAGTTCTTTATTCATTCGCTAATCATGACCAAGACATCGTTTCAAACTTCTTCCACTATTGTCATACGATGCTTTATTCCTACGCCACATTATTTGAGAACTTCTCATTACTCAATTTCTCCATGAGCATTCTACCACACCGATTTCGCAGGAATTGATGCCAATCGCGTAAGCTCTACTCCGATCATTTCCGTAATACGTCTGAGTCCCGCTGCTATACAGCAGGGTGGGTGCAAGCACAGAATAATACTTCGCATTCTCAGCCTCATTTGATACATTTTCAATGGTAGTAATAGCTCGCACTCTGCCGATAATTTTTCTCTCCTTATTTATACGTCCAGTTAGAATAATTAAATCAAGTTCTGAATCTGCAATCAAGAGTTGGTGCTCTTAGTCAATCGACACATTCGCGAAATTTGTAGGAAGTTCAATTTATCGCAATCACTCGAAACGGCATGAAAAATGCATGAAATCAGTGCAGTGAACTCACTAGTCCAGCCGATCAGACCTCATGTGTATTTGACCGCGGCGAAATCGATTGACCAGACTGGCGTTTGTTCGCATCGAGAAAAAAAAGTAATAGCAGATAGTCTCAGGAAGATAAGGCAAACTGACAAAAGCCATCACCTTACAAAGTCTTCTTGAATCCCCCTCTTCTAAAGTTTTGATCTGTGTTTCCAAAATTCCAATTCTCTTTCCAAAGTTTCGTTTTTGTTTTCTAGAAATGTTTATACTCTGGTCGCAGAGCCCTCTCAGAATGGAAAGGGGAAATAAGGTTTGTCCATCAGACGCGAAGGACTCGACAGCTCGCTAATTCCCACGAAGGGAAGCGCAAGGAACGAAACGAACGTCACAAAAGATCCTCTTCTGATAACATTGTTCCATTGGCTATTGACAAATTAATGGCACGAAAAGTACCTCGGAAAATAAACGGGTTGTCTTTTGTCACCCCATGCATCTGGAGAGATAAATCGGGTTTCCGTTCCCAAAATATTCAATGCCAATAGCTGCAGATGCTTAACTAACAATTATACATACGCTTCCAAAACATTAAAAAACGTCAAACAAAATTTTCAAGAAATGTCTGAAGTGTGCGAAATTCTCTGAGTTGAGTTCATGATTTTTCAAGTCAGACTGATGTGAGTTCGAGTGGAGGTAAGTAATCGAAATAATCTTTCGAAGATTTAAACTCTTGGGCACCTTAAACGTCAGCAATTTTTCTATCAAAGTCGATGCAAGAAGTTTTTCACATCGCCGGATACAAAGTCTACTTTACTTTCATCTCAACTAATATCTGAACTCTAGCCAACAC
>WSXT02139910.1:0-24566 GCA_011762715.2 Neuroterus valhalla
TGCTTTTCAGCTCATACTGGGCCTTAGCTCATACTGATGATCAGCTCGTACTAGTTGAAGCTCGTATCTGTATTTAGCTCGTACTGATATTAAGCTCGTACTCGTTTTCAGCTGGTATTTGTATGCAGCTCTCACTGATATTCAGCCCGTTCTAGCTTCAGCTCGTACTGCTTTTCAGCTCATACTGGGCCTTAGCTCATACTGATGATCAGCTCGTACTAGTTGAAGCTCGTATCTGTATTTAGCTCGTACGGATATTAGGCTCGTGCTGGTTTTCAGCTGGTATTTGTATGCAGCTCTCACTGATATTCAGCTCGGGCTAGCTTCAGCTCGTACTGTTTTTCAGCTGCTACTGATATTTAGCTTGTACTGATATTCAGCTCGTATTGATATTTAGTTCGTGCAGTTATTCACCTTTTAATGGTTTCCCTGATTGATAAGGAAATATCGTCGTCCAGGTTCTCACGACCATGTCAATTCTCATGTAAGTGGTAATGACGTGCAAACTAGCTTTGTGTATAGCTTTGGCAGACCTTTCAGTATAAACCAACGAGTCCGCGGGAAATAGTGACAGTCTCTTTCAGGACCCTGGAAGAGAGGACACGTTCTTTCAGAACAATAATCAATATTCAATAAGTGCTGCCGTAATAATAGAAATTCGCGTATGTAGTTCTGTGTCAAGGCATTGCGGTCAGTGAGTGGTGGTGGATTCCAAGTTCTTTTTTTCCCTTTTTTTTTCTTTCTTCAAGACTCAGTGATAATAGAACTCTACTAAAAGATGGGCCGGAAGTTCATATTCAGGTTATACTCTATCTTACTAGCAATTGATCGCGCGCGCTATGCGCGTAATTTTTTGATTTTTGAAATTAACATGTGAGGTGAGGTAAAATCCTTCGATTTTTTTTCTATGCAACAGCCTGAAAAATGTTACGCCAGATGAATCATTTTTAACTTCTATAGATGAATATTCAACCGAGAAGAAATTAATTTTCTTCTTAATTCTGGAGGGTGTAACAACAACAAAAATTAATTTTCAGCTTAAATAAGAAATCTTCAACTGAAAAGGTTCATTTCCATAAAGTGAGGTAAACTTTCAGATGATTTTGTTAAATTTGCAACCAAATAATTATTTTTCAACCAAGCGGATCGGAATGAAAAAAAATGTTATCAAAATATGTAAATTACACCAATTAAACTTTATCTTACTCGCGAAGAGACGCGCGCTACTCGCGCAATTATTGTCTTTTCCTCATTCTGACACATTTTTTAAGTGAAAACTTAGAATATCATTGTTCGAACTTTTTCTTCTCAAATCACAACATGTGGATTTCCAACTAAAGAAATGAATTTTCAACTTGAATCAAAGGTATCTAACCAAATAAGAATTATTTTTATCAAAGTTCTCCAGTTCTTAACCAAAAACACGAATCTCCAGCAAAAATGAAAAATCTTCAACAAAAAAATCAAATTTGTGACAAAACAGTTAAACTTTCGAGTAAGTTTTATATTTGCGAATAAGGAAGAAAAATTTCAAATAGAAATATTAAATTTCTGTCAGAAAAAAATTGAATTTTTATGAAAATACTCAAATTTTGAACCAAAGAGATCAATTGTGATGCTTGTATGATGAATCCCGAAAAAGAGGAAATCTTGTTATAGAATGGGACTTTTTACCACAAAAAATGAACTTTCAACCAAGAAAATTAACTTTCTAGAAAAAAAATGTCAACGAAGCTTGAAAATAGCAATCTGTTTTGATTAGGGATTTAAATATGTTGTTCAAAATTCGTATTCTTTGCATAATTTAAACTAAATAGCAAAAAGTTGCAATAATATTTGAAAAAAATTCTCGCAGGTTTTGAATTTACCCTTTTTTGATTGAAAATACGACTGTATAGTTGGAAATTCAACTTTCGTGGTTTAGGATCCAATTTTTTGTTGGCAAATATTGTTTTTTGGTTCAACATAACTTTTTATTTGAAAATTCGTCTTATTTGTTAAAAGTTATCAAACTAAAAATCTTTATTCTTTATCGATAATTATTCAGTTTCAGTTGAAAACACTATTATTTTTTTTTAATTATTCTTTATTGGCTAAATTCAATTATTTTTGAATAAACAAAAAATCTTTAGTTGTAAACTGATAGATTTTACTGACAGTTATTCCCTTTAGTGAAAAGAAATCGTTTCCATAAAAAATGGAACTGCTTGTTTAAAATTCATTTGCTTTTTTTTAGGATTGAACCATTTTTTCGAGAATTTGTCCCTTTTTTCTTAATTTAGTATTATATGGTCAAAAATTGAATTTCATTCAATTTTTTATATCAATATCACTCTTATGTCTTTAGATTTTTCAATAAACTTAAACAGAATAATTATTATAATTCAGTTAACAATTATCATTATCCACTCATTCTATTTACTCCCAATCACCTATTTTCAATGGAATTTTTTAAAATTCAAACATGTTGCTCTATTCATTCTGAATTCTTCCGAATTTATTCTGGAATTCTTCAATTAAAACAGAATTTATATAAATTTATTTCAAATTCGCCACGAATCCTCATTAGTTCAGCCTTTTATTAGTTTACCAATTTAATCAATAATTCTAATAATTGAACTTCTCTCGCCTAGAGTTATAAGGCCTTTTTCTGAATTTTTAATTTTTCACAAATAATTCGAATTCATTTAGAATGCACCATGACTTCTCATAACTTCACCCTACGTTTCATCAATTATTTCAAATACTTTAAGAATTTTCATGAATTCTTCTCAATACTCAATTGCTAATTTTTTTTAATTCCATCGAATTCTTCTTATTTCTTCTAAATTTCCCTTAATTTTCCGATATGTCACAATGAATTTGAATTCATTTAAAATTCAATATAAATTCTCATTAATTAAGCCTGCATTCTTTCAATTGTTTTAAATACTCCAAGAATTTTTATGAATTCTTCTCAATTACTGAAATCATGAATTTCATCGAATTCTTCTCATTTCTCTTAAATTTCTTTGAATTTTTAATTTATCGCAAATAATCCGGAATCATTTAGAATTCACAATGACTTCGCATTAATTTAGCCTGCTTTTCATCAATTCTTTCCAATACTCTCAGAATTTTCATGAATTCTTCTCAATACTCAATTGCTAGTTTTTATGAATTCCATCAAATTCTTCTCATTTCTTCTAAATTTCCCTTAATTTTCTAATATATCACAATGAATTTGAATTCATTTGAAATTTACTATGAATTCTCATTAATTTACCCTGCTTTCTATCAATTGTTTCAAATACTCCCAGAATCTCCATGAATTCTTCTCAATAACTGAAATCATGAATTCCATCAAATCGTTCTCATTTCTCTTAAATTTCTTTGAATTTTTAATTTATCACGAATAATTCGAATTCATTGAGAATTTACCATGACTTATTAATTTAGCCTGCGTTTCATCAGTTTTCTTCCAATACTCTCAGAATGTTCATGAATTCTTCTCAATACTCAATTACCAATTTTCAATAATTCCATCGAAACCCTCTCATTCCTCTCGAATTTCTCTCAATGTTTAATTTTTCACATTAATTTTGAATTCATTCAGAATTCAATTATAAATTCTCATTAATTCAGCCTGACATTCATAAATTATTTCCAATACTCCCGGAACTTCCATGAATTTTTCTCAATACTCAATACTCAATTACTTATTTTTATGAATTCAATCGAATTCTCCTCTTTTCTTTTTAATTTCCTTAGATCTTTTTATTTGTTACAATTAATCCGAATTCCTACAAAATTTGCGATAAATTCTCAATAATTTAGCCTGCATTCTATCAATTTTTTCAAATACTCAAAGAATTTTCATGAATTCTTCTCAATACTAGATTAATTTGATTTTCATTAATTCGATCGAAACCTTCTCATTCCTCTCAAGGTTTTTTGAATTTCTAAATTAACGCAATAAATTCGAATGCACTTAGAATGCATTTATGAATTCTTATTAATTAGGCCTGAATTTCATTATATGTTTTAAACACTAGAATTCTCATGAATTCTACTCAATAACTTAATGAATAATTTTTATGAAATCCATCAAATTCTTCGATTTTGTCACAATCATTTCGAAATAATTTGAAATCCACTATGAATTCTCATCAATTTAGCCTGCAATTAACGATTTTCATCAATACTTTCAGGATTTGCGGAAATCCCCCTGAATTTTCTCAATTCAGTGAATTTTTTTTTAGTTCTTCCCTTTACTCGGAAATGTTTTGAACTCGCTTTGAATTTTTAGGCATTTTGTTCTCAGTTTACCAGATTCCTCTTGCACCTACAATTCTTAGAAGAATTCCATCTAATTCTTCTCATTCCTCTCAAAATTCCCTAAATTTTTTCATGTCTCACAATTATTTCGAATTTATGTAGAATTCACTATAAATTCTTTTCCATTCAGCCTGCATTTCATCAGTTGTTTCCAATACTTTCAGAATTTTCATGAAATCTTCTCAATACTTACTTACTAATTTTTATAAATTCCATCGAACTCTTTCCTTCCTCTAAAATTTATTTAAATTTCTGAATTCGGTTTCAATTCACTTGTATCTATTTTCTCCTCTTTATCCTAATACATTTGAACTTTTTTCATTCTAAAAATTGTGGTTTATCGAAAAATCTCGGATTTTCTCTAATTCTTCTAGATTCTCCCTGATTTCACTTTAATTATAAGCAGTTTTGGTCCTCTTTTCATTTATTTGTCACTTTTTGTCAACTTCATTGATTTTTTTGTGATACATTCAAAATATGTATAAATATTTTGGAAATCTTTCGAATCTGTAAAAATGATTCGGGTCTTTACAAATCTTCCGGAATCTCTCAAAAACTTCTGAAACCACCTGAAATCTCCAGTAGTTTTGTGATACCCCGTGAATTATTATATAATCAATTAAAAACCTGAACAAAACCGTTGAAATCTCTCATAATACCTTGAGGTTTCTCAGAATTATATACATCTCAAAAGATTCTTTGAAATTTTCTTTAATCATATACAATGCTTAGAAAATCCGTGAAATCCCTGGAATGTCTTGAAGTTCCTTGAATTTTTTCAAGTGTACTGAAAATTCTATGGGGACACTTTGAAAATTCTAAAAATCTTTCGAACGATTTTTCTATTCCTGAAAATGCTTTGAAATCGACTAGAACCCTGAAAAATTTTGGTATGCTCGGAAATATCTTTCAACTCATCAAAAGCATTTTGAATATTATGAAATCCTTTGGAATATGATATCAATATCTTTATGAACTGAATACCAGTACAAACTGAAAGCAGTACGAGCTGAATCCCAGTATGAGCTGAATATCATTACGGGTTGAACGCCAGTACGAGCTGAATACCAGTACGAGGTTAGTACCAGTACAAGCTGAATACCAGTACGAGCTGACTATGAGCACGAGCTGAACACTAGTACGGGCTGAATACCATTACGAGCTAAATACCAGAAAGAGCTGGATATCAGTACGAGCTAAATATCAGCACGAGCTAAATCCAAGTACAAGATAAATCTCAGTACGAGCTGAATGTCAGTAAGAGCCGAATACCAGCACGAGCTTAATATCAGTACGAGCTGAAAACCAGTATAAGATGAATAAGTACGAGCTGAATATCAGTGCGAGATGAATACCAGTACGAGCTGAATATCAGTACAAGCTAAATATCAGCACGAGCTAGATCCAAGTACAAGGTAAATCCCAGTACGAGCTGATTATCAGTACGAGCCGAATAAGTACGAGCTGGGAACCAATACGAGCTGAATATCAGTACGGACTGAAGCCAGTACGAGCTAAATATCTGTAGGAGCTGCAACCAGTGCAAGCTGAATACCAGTACTAACTAAATCATAGTACGAGCTGAATACTGTCCTTTTGAATGTAATTAAATCCTTCGAAATATACAACGTAGTTTTTATTCACGAATCTGGTGTTCAGTGGTTAAAAACTATGTTATAATATTCCAAACGATTTCATTACAATGTCTGAACGAGCTTATTATGGTTATGTGCTGAAAACCAGTACGAAATAAATCCCAGAATGAGCTCAATGCCAGTACGAGCTCAAACCAGTATGAGCTGAATACCATTACGAGCTGAATATCAGTGCGAGCTTAATACCAGTACGAGCTGAATATCAGTATGAGCTGGAGACCAGTATGAGCTGAATACCAGTACGAGCTTAATACTAGAACGAGATGAATATCAGTATGAGCTGAAGATCAGTACGAGCTGAAAAACCAGTACAAACTGGATAAGTACGAGCTGAAAACCAATAAGAGCTGAATCCCTTCACGAGCTGAATATTAGTACGGGCTGAAGCCAGTACCTGCTCAATTTCAGTACGTGCCGGAACCAGTGCAAGCTGAATTGAAAAGGCTCACTAGATTCTTCAGCAAAAACTCCATAGTATTTCCATATAGTTATCAATATCAAAAATAGGTTTAATATTTAGCTTCTTCGCCATTCACTCAGAAAATACTAGGGTTTTACTCTCATCCCCAAGTGGGATCAAAGTGATTTGCGTCAGACTGTTCCTCACTCTCATTAAAATTTCTTTTAAAAAACTGAAAGATAGCAGCGGATTTCATTAAAAGCATTTCTTATGTAATTAAATCCTTCAAAATATTATAACATAGTTTTTATCCACAAATCTGGTGTTCAGTGGTAATAACTATGTTATGATATTCCAAACGATTCCATTACAATTAAAAGACAAGATTATTGACAATTTTCTCCATCTCTCATCTGTTTTGAACATCACTGATCGAAAAACCAAAAACAACCATCTCCTCATTATTTTAATACAATGTCTGTTCGAGCTTAATATCTTTACGTGCTGAACACCAGTAATAACTAAATCCCAGAATGAGCTAAATGCCAGTATGAGCTGAAGCCAGTACGAACTGAATATCAGTATGAGCTAAATACCAGTACGAGCTAAATATCAATACGAGCTGAAACTAGAACGAGCTAAATATGAGTATGAGCCAAATACCAGTATGAGCTGAAATCAGTACGAGCTAAAACCAGTGCGAGCTGAATATCAGTACGGGCTGAAAAGCAATACAAGCTAAATTAGTATTTTTTAAAAGCTATTATTTTCAAAAATAGGCCTAATGTTTTGCCTCTTCACCATTCACACAGAAAATTCTGAGGTTGTACTCTCATCTCAAAGTGGGATCGAAGTGATTTGCGGCAGACTGATCGTCAGTTGATTATAATGATTCAGTTTTTTTATCAAAATAAAATCGATTCGATTGTTTTGATTGTTCGAAATTGATTTATTATTCACATTGATAATGCTCATTCAAATCTCTTTAAAATAACTGAGAGATAGGATCTCTTTTCAAGTTTCAAGTGTATTGATAAGCGAAATTTCAGAATATTCAAAAGCCAATCAGGTTTCCCACAACAAAAGAGAGTGATCTCAGAGATTGTGATCTTACTCTTCCAAAATAGATAATTACTTTTAAAACCGGTAATTTGTAGCCCTATGAGACTGACCATCGACAATTAGCTGAGAATTTCAAGTATAAATAGTTCTATCCATTTTTAATGAGTTTTTGGATTTTCACATTCTGAAGGAGCTTCGAAATATGAGATTCCAGAGAAATGACAAATAATGAATATAAAATAATTAAACAATATATTAAAGAATAATTGATAAGAGAAATTTTGTCTATTTCAGTTGAAAATTCGGCTTTTTCGTAGGAAATTCTTTTTTTTTAATTAGAAAATTGGACGACTGTATCTTTCTCCGTTGGGAATTCTATTCTTCTCATAAAAAAGTTGACTATTTTCTTGATAAATTGTCTTCTTGAGCTGAAGTTTCAACACAAAATTCTTCGTTTCTAGATCAAAAATCGATTTTTTCAGAAATCGAGTTAAAAATAACACCATTTTTTTTAATATTTCGTTTGTCAAAAATTGGCCACTCTTGCTTAACCTTTAAGTAGTTGGTTTCAAATAGAACTCTATAGTTGATTATTAATTTAGGGGCACTTGCTTCCATTTTTGTTATTATTTTTCATGTTTTTTCAAATGACAAACTTTGCCTTTGCTTATTCTTCGGCATTTTTAAAACGCATAACCAAACCGCACGCGACACTTCTTGACTCTGAGTGACGGGATTGACCAAAAAGGCTACTGCGCACTTTGTTGTGTGACGTAGTTTATAAGAGTCCTCCATTCCAGTTTAAATCTCACAAAAAATATTAAAAATTGTTCTTATAAAGGGAAGAGGGCTTGAGAAGATAGGGAATGAATTGATTTATGGCATCAAAGATTTGATAAAGAAGTTATAAGAATGAAAACAGGAAAATTTGGGAATAGCCGGAAAGAGAGAAATAAAGTTTTCACCCCATATTATTTCTGAAGCCTGGAAGAGGTAAAAGACCCCATACATGACGTTTTACTCGTATACAATCGTTCTTAACATTGAAAGCACGTTTTGGGATAACATCCTAAGGTACCTAATGTAAGACATTGCGAGAATTCGTAATGTATCATGAAATTTTGGAAACACTGATCACGAAAAATGATAATTGTTCATTAGGATTTTCAATTAGCGCAGAGTTTGGTCATCTTATGGTCTAACTTGAAAATCAACCTAAACAAATTTCTATTCAAAAAACCTTGACTCTCCAGAATAAGAAAACATGTGAACAAAAACTTATCGATTGTCATGGAATTATCAATCATTTTTTCTGACACTTCTCCCTCTCTTTCCTCCCCCACAATCCTCACCACATTCTCTTGCAAGCTTCTTTTACCTTCCATTTTTCTCATACATCCTTCCCATACATTTCCCCATGTTTCTTCTTCCCATTCACATATCCTGCACTTTCTTTTGTCATTTTCTTCCCAATTCATCGCTTCCCTGACATCGGTTCCCAAGCTAGATCTTGCAATTCTTGTCCATCTCTTTTCTCTCCACTCCTTTTCCAAATACTTTGTCAGTCCTCCCTTTCGTATCACCTTAAACCATTTAATGTACTTTGATTCCTTAATCCTTCCCCATCTTTCTATTAATTGACTTCCTTATCTTTCTCTTCTAATTGTTCAAAGTTTACTCCAATTTCCTCTTGTATATGTCTATCTGTAAGGAACCCCCTTCTTTATTCTTCCCATTCCATTAACTCAATGGCCCCCCTCTTCTTTTTTCTACCTCCTTTAGACATTTTTTCGCTAACTCCCTTCCCTTTCCCTTCCCTAGCTTTTCTTCAAATTCCCTTGACCTCTTCCCTTCTCTAGTACTTTACTTCTTTCTTTGAGCTTCCACTCTTACCATATATCCGGATGTCCTCTGTTCCACTTCTAGAGTCGATCTCGCATTTCGTTCCAGTGAACCTTTCCATCTCTTCCCTTCTCTCCGATCCCCATATTTTTGCTCCATGTCCTAAAACCAGTGATACCAGGGTATAAAACAACCCAGTCCATCCTTCTTTTCTTCCACCTCCTTCAGACGTTCTTTTGCTAACTCTCTTCCCTTTCCCTCCCTTAGCTTTTCTTCAAATTCCCATGTCCTCTTCCCTTCTCTAGTACTTCATTCCTTCCTCTGAGCTTCCTCTCTCACCATATATCCATCACCCCCATTCCTTTTCTAAACCCCGTCTAATACGGTGGCACTATCTCTTTCTCCTCAACTTCTTTCTTTAATCTCTTAATTCTCCGATAATACCGTTACATATAACTTGTACAGAGTTGGCATCAGTGTCACTCTTCTATAAACCTTAACCACCTCTCCTTTGTCTTTATTTAGTATCGGTACTACTACCTCATCTTTCAAAATTTGTGGCCAACCCTCTCCTTTTCCCTCTCTCATGGTTCCTAATCGTTAATTATTTCTTCTCTTGGTATGTCCTCGTCCTCGTCTCTTTCCTCTTTTCCGGCCTTCCTTACTTTATTCTCTACCCCTCCTAGCAGACCCATGAAACACTTTCTCCATTTTACCATCCCAATATCCTTGTTCACCCTTTTCTCTCTTTTTCTCTTTTCATTTTCTACTTTCCGAACCTCTTTTTCTGTTCTATTCTCTTCCCCTGTTTCTTCAAACATCCTTTTTCCTCCTCTTTTTTCTTATCACACGTCTCAGTATATTCCTCTTTTTTGTCTATATTCATCTCCACTACTTTTCCTTTCCCTCCATCTTCTTAGTTCCTTTCTTACTTCCTTCTTTTTCTTTACATTCCTTATCCCAACCATTTCCGTTCCCTCCCCGACTAACTTCTTTTATGCTCGTCCCGTCTATCACTCTTTTTATTCCTCCTATTATTATTTCCATCTCTTTATTTACATTTCCATCTCTTCATTTACATTTCTTCCCCTAACTTTTACATCCTTCAGCTTCTCTTTCAATTGCTCTTTCCCTCCTGTTCACCAATCCCCTGTTCCTGTTCTTTTTACTTTTACTTCCTTTCTACCCGCATCTTTGATACTCTTATCACGCCCCAACGTCAGTAATATTGGAAAGTGATCAGAATTTATATATTCTCCTACCTCTAATTTCTTTACCTTCTCTGTTACCTCCTCGTCAACTATCACATACTAAATGTCCGTTCCCTCATCATCTTTCAAACGTGTACATTCACCTTCCTCATCCTCCGCTATATTTCTATTTGTGTTAAACCATTCCATTTCCTCTAAGCACTGTATCAATTTGTTCCCTCCTCCATTCAGTTTCTTGTCTTTGGATTTTCTTCTTTGCTCTCCTCCTCATCCCTGCCCTCCTCTATCTCCTGTTCTTGCAATAAAATCTCCTCTTATCACAAGTGTAATCCTCTATTCGTTTTCTCACATTAGTTCTTTTATCTCCTATGATTTCCTTTGCATATCTTCGTTCACACACACTCCTTCTATCTTCCATATCTCTCCTTCCATCTTTATCTCTCTAACCACTAATCCTTTAATTTCTTCCTTCATCACTCTTATATCTTTCTCTGCTAGATTTCCTTCCTTATTCCCGACAACATTCTTCCCATTGCTTTGCCTTCCCTATTCCTTTTCTTTCCATTTTGAATCTGCCAACTGTAACCAACTGTAACCTTCCTTCCCTTTTCCTTTTTGCTTTCTAGTATTTCTTATTCCCCCTCCCCCCTCCTTCCCTTTTGTCCTCTGCCAGTCCCCGGACACCACACTTTTTACTAACTGTTCCGCCTATTCATCCCAATCCCACCATATATTTCGTATTTTTATTTTCCCATACTTAACCCACGTTTCCTTTCAATTCCTCTTCTGCTCTTCTGCTATTTTTCCTTCACTTATACTGCATATTCCTTTGTTCCCGTGTCCAATCATCTTCTATTCTCTGTTCACCTCCATATAATTGTCTAATCTTCAACCTTACCTCCCTCTCATCTTCCCTATTCTTCAATTTCGCCAGCAGCATTTTGTCCCTTCTCCCATCATCCCTTCCTATACTCTACACTTCTTCTACCAGTACCTTCTCTATCTAGAACTTCTTGTACACCTTCCTTCGAATTCTCCAATCTTATACCTTTTATCACTATATCGTTTGAGCTTCCCCCTCTCGCACCCTTTTCCATTCTCCTTTCTATTTTTCTCAACCTTACCTTATTCCCATCCTTCTTTTCCATCTCCCCCCTCCCTTAACTTTCTGGATTGCGTTTTGTATTCTTTTATCCTGCTTTCTAACTCCTCTACTCTTTTCTTTGGCTCCTCCTGCTTCTTCAGTTGTTGCTCTAGGCTCTGCATCCTTTCCTCCAAGTTCCATTCCTATTTTTCCATTCCTCTCCTGAGTTCCACCATTTTGTTACCTTTCCCCAACGAGAAAGCAAAAGCTGAAACTCTAAATGACTTCTGATAGATAAACAATTTAAACCTGAATCATTTTATTTATTAAGCTCACTTAGAAGCCTCTTTCAAATATGCAGCAATGATTACTATATATATATTTTGGTCAATTTTATAAATCATTATAGAAATTTTCGAAATTTGAAAGTGACTGTACGCAGAGTACAGCCCAAAGCCGAACACGTGAGTTTCCTACAAAAAAGTTAAGTTTCCAACCCAAGAAGACGTATAATGGAAGAAACAAATCAATCATTTAATCAGGATGAATTTGTTCCGAAAAAAAAAAATTTAACGGAACAGTTGCATTTTCGAGCCAAAAGAGAGGGTTTCTGGGAAAAAAAGTTTAGTTTGAACAGAAAAGTTGGATTTCCAAACCAAACAGTTCAACTTTCAACCCAAAAGAAGAAATTCTATTGAAACAGTTAAATCTTCAGTTAAACAATACGAATTTTCTACAAAATACTCTCATCTCCGCATTCCGGGCTGCTCTATCTCCTACCGGCTTCACGGTCGTTCACACTTGAGTGCGAGACCCATCGGACGCGCGTCCTAGGCGCGCTGAAACTTGCGAGCGAAGCGAACTGCGCGCGAAGCGCGCGATGAGAATGTGCCCGCGAAGCGGGCAGATTTTTCCGTTATTATAATTTTTTCCATTCATTCGTTTTAACTAAAAATTCAGGTTTTATATCGTTCGTTGCAAAAGAAATAATGGTGAAAATTTCTACTTAGAGGGAGGAGGATGTATAAAATTATAATAATAATGATAATAAATTTTTATTAAGTTGCCTTTACCCTCTTTGTAATTTATCTCATCCTCTTCCCCTCTCCTTTTACTAATATATCATAATAGTATAATAGTATATTATATCACTACCTACAGTCAATCCCAAAATTCGATAATCTTTGTTATGATTTATGAACGGCCATTCCACGCCCGAAAAACCAGTTCCCGTCCGATAACTGTATTTAAGCAGCGTTAGACACGGTTAGTACTTGGATGGGTGGCCGTCCGGGAATCCCACGTATTATTAGCATGTTGGCAGGAAACTGTGTCCTCCTGTGCATTCAACTCAACCAATTACACTCTGTTCGTCTTGAAATCCCGATTCCTCGTTTTTTTTTTTTTTTTATAAGCCGGCCAACTTAGTCTCGGAAATTGAGATTCGGAATTTCAAGTCCTACTTCAGCAGTCACTTAATCTTAATTTTGAAATAATATTGATCATAATCTTCAAGTACCTACTTGTAGACTTTGACAGACAAAATGTTTTATGGTAGTCTTAATTTAGAACTGCGTTTTCAATTAGATCAATAGTCATCGAGATTTCCATTCGAATACTCAGGTTCAGTTCTAAATTGCCAGAAATGCAAAATTCCTGGAATTTAGCTCGCAACGGATTTTCGACTCATTTCAGGGAAAGAGAGGAGCAGCCAACCAATCAGAGGGTCCGACTCCCCACTTGTACGCGCACGAGATCCTTCATACTCACCGAGTTTTCAATTCACCGAAAAATGACAGAACATGAAAGCAAAGATGAAAATAGCGGTTTTCCTCAATCTTGCCCATCAGAAAGGAGTAAAATTCATATTTAAAACATCATTTTTAGAATGAAATCGCAAAAAAAGGCCAGTTGTCCCGATAGTTGAGAAGACGAGACATCCGTAAAAATCCAGTTGTTCTGTTGAAACTTTATTAACTTCTCTTCAAAGTTCAACTTTTCGGTTCTAATATTTTTGCTTGTCGAATATATCTGTATTTGGTTGAATTCTTATCGTTTCGGATTCAAAACTTATCTATTTTTCGTTATTATGTTTTTCATCAATTTATTTCAACTGAAAATTCAATTTTTATATTGTTCGTTGCGAATGAGATCATAGTCAAAATTGTTACTTGAAAGGAGAGATTGTGTTTATAATAATAATAATAATAATAATAATAATAATAATAATAATAATAATAATAATAAAAATGAATTTTTATTAAGTTGCCTCTTCCCTCTCGGTAATATTCATCTCATCCCCTTCCCCCACCCCTTTCTTTCTATTACATCCATTTCTGGCGGAAGATGTTTGCGACAAAAGCGCGTATGAAAATCCGATATAGCTTGCAATCGTCTTCAGAAAAGGCGTGTGCTTCAGTCGAGGAAAGGGAAAATCGACGCATGCTTCTTCCCGAGTTAGCAAGGTTTTGCCGGCCGACCGGAACGGAGTTCTTCGCTTAGATAGTTTCCGATCGTTCGGTCTGATCGTCCACTCGAAATTTTCCCGTTAAATGCGATCGATTTTTCTCGTCGCGACTTGATGCGTGGGTGCCAAGATCCTCCAGGATTTTATTCCAGCATCGGCAATGGAATATAAAGAGTGAAAAAAAATAGAATAAAAAAAAATACTTCGATGAAAAAAATTTTATCTCACCATGCAAGTACACAATAGCATGGAAAGATGTTTCAGTAGGAAAAGCTTGTTTAAATCTGTCTGACTGGTGCGCGCAACACTCCCTAAGGATTTTGGGGTGGGAGGAGAAAACTCAATATTTTCGGCGCCACAGACCTTTTGAAAGGGTATGTGCTCGTTTATGTATTCGTTGTTACGATCACTTTTTTTGTTGATGAAAGGAGATACATTTTATTATTATAATTATTATTAATATTATCATTATTATTTACTTAAGAAGAGAGAGTGTTTATTTTTATATTTTTGAAACATAAACTTTCGCTCCCTCGGTAACAAAGTTCAATTTAGAAATGAGAAACACATTGTTTTTGTGAATTTATTTTTTGAAAGGCTTTTAATTATGAACAATTCAATAATGCTAAAGAGAAAACAAATTATTAGGAAAAAGAAATTTTATGTTTACATAAAAGTGGATCGAATTATTGGAGGATGGAAAAATTGAGATCTGCGTAGGGAGATCTAAATGTCGTCATTTTAATTGAAGTAATTACGTACTTCTCAATTGTTTATCGATTTATTTTATCACTTTCGAATCAAAATTTATTACTTAGGGGTTTAGTGTGCTTCTTCAAATTATGGAATTCCCTATAGAAGAGCTCGAACAGTATTTTTATTGGATTGCATTGAAGAAACAGAGTGATTGAAGAATAATTTTTTATTTTCTTATTCTGGAGATTTTCGAAAAGATTCGAAGAATGAAGGGGAAGATTCAAGATTGAAACTTTCAGTAATAGAGAGAAAGGGAACATGTGATGAGATTTTGTTTACATTCGCGAGTTGAATAAGTGCGCATGCAACAGTAGGATCAACTGTTCAGTTGAAAATTAATTTTGGAGCAAATTCGTCTTTTCGACTCGAAAATTTGACTCTTCCCTGCACCTTCGTTTTTTTTTTGTGTCGAAAATTGAACACTTCAGTAGAAAATTCGTTTTGTTGGTGTGAAGAATAAACTGTTCCGACAAACATTTTTTTTGGGGGGTTGAAAAATTCCCTCTCTAGGTTCAAAATTTTAAACTTTGGTGGAAAATAAAAGTTTCTATTAGAAACACGTATTTTTTTTTTTCAATTATTTTGTCGGAATACAATTATTTTGTTGACCTTTGAGCTTATAAATTCATCAGTCTTTCTTGCGATTTATCTTCTTGGATCAAAAAATTAACTCTTTTGTGGAAAAACTCGTTTTTTGGTTCAATTTATTGTAAGCGGTTTTTTTTCTGGACAGAATTCGTCTTTCCAGATCGAAAACTCAACTGTCTTCCTCCTTTCCGTCTTTCTTGCCTTTGTAAATATAACTTTCTTGAGAAAAACTCTTTTTTTTTATATATCTAGAATCAAACATTTTTGTTAGAAAATAATTTTTTTGCAGCGAATTCGTCTTTTAAGTTTGAAAATTCACCTTTTTTTATTCGTCTTTTTTTTTGTCGAAAATTGATTTTGAACCTGAAAGATTGAAAGTAAGGAAGACAGTTGCATTTTTTGAGCTAAAAAGACGAATTTGGTAAAAAAATTAATTTTCAATAAAACAATTGAATTCTTAGGTCAGACGGACAAGTCCTAGACAAAAAAGTTATTTTCGAAACAAATATTTTGGTTTTTAATCTGAATAATTGAATCTTCAACTCAAAAAGTAAAAATTTCAAAAATTATCTACGAATTTACAACGCGACAGTAAGATTTTTGAGCCAAAAAGACGAATTTCTATAAAAAAAGTTTGTTCCCAACCAAAAAAATGAATGTCAATATTTAAAGATGAAAAGACGAATTTGCTCCAAAAGAATCAATTTTCTACAGCACAGTTGGATTTTTGATCCGAAAAGATGAGTTTTCTATAAAATAGTAGATTTTTCAACTCAAAAAGATGAAAATTAATGAAGACAGTTGAATTTTCGAGCCCTAAAGACGAACTTTCTTTACAAAATTAATTTTCAACAAAACAGTTGGTTTTTCAAGACGAATTTCCTACAAGAAAGTTCCAATTTTGACACAAAAAAGACGGATAGTGAAAAAACAATTGAATTTCTGAACAAAAAAGACGAATATACTGCAGAAAATAAATTTTATAACAAAACAGTTGGATTTTCAAACGAAACAAGTTTTCTCAAAATTTTTATTATCTCAAGACGGATTTGCTCCCCAAAAAAAAAAAACTTTAAGGAAACAGTTGGATTTTCATGCTGAAAGAACGAGTTCTTGACAAAGAAGTTAATTTCCAAACAAATAGTTCAGTTTCAAATCTGGGAAATTCAATTCTCAATCCAAAAAGTCAAATTTACAACCATTAAATGTGACTTTCCAACTGAACAGTTCAATGTTATATCAACCTAATATATTTTCGCCCAAAAAGAACAATTTTCTTCGGAACAATTGATCGCTAAGACAACAAGACGGATTTTCTACAACGAAGTTCATTTTTCGACACGAAAAAGACGAAAAGGAAAGAAAAAAATGAAATTTTCTAACTTTTCTTGACTCAAAAATACGAATGTTTTGTTGAAAATGCTTTTTTCAAACTCTTTTAAGCATTACTCTTTTAAGCATTACTCTTTTTCCGGCTCGCAAACCAACCTTTTTGTTGAAAAATCATTTTTTTGCAGCAAATTCGTGTTCTCGATCCGCAAGTTCCATTGTTTTCTTTACCATCCGTCTTTTTTGGATTGAAATTGAATTATAATTTAAAAAATTCGTCTTGATGGTCGAACTCGTCTATGTGGCTCAAAAATCCAACTGTTTCGTAAAAATTTGAGTTTTTTGGAGCAAATTCGTCTTTTCAGTTTAAAAAATCCAACTATTTCCTCAACTGTTCTTCTTAGTGTGTCGACAAATCATTTATTTGTAGAAAACTCATCTTTCTGTCTTTAAAATCCAACTGTGATGTTGAAAATTAATTTTTTTGAACAAATTTTTCGATTTATCTTAAGAATTTAGCTGTTTGCATCCCTTACCGTCTGTTATGTGTTAAAATTCGAAATATTTTGTTGAAAATTTGTCTTTTACGCCTAAAGATTCAACTGTTAGTATACAAATTTGACTTTCTGAGTTGATTTTTCCACTTTCTAGTTTGAAAATTAGACTATTCAGTTAAAAATAACTTCTTTTTCAGAAACTGTGTTTTGGCTCACAAATTGATTTGTTCTGTTGAAATTTATTGTTTTTCCAAACAAATTCGTCTCCATAGCTTCCAAACTATACTGTTCCTTCATCACTCGTCTTTTTGAGTTACAAACTCAACTATTTTGTAAAAAATCTTGTCTTTAACTGGAAAATCCGACTGTCTTGTTGAAATTTGATTTGCTTTGGCAGAAATTAATATTTTTATCTTGAAAATTCAACTGCTTCTTTCGTTAAAAAATTAATTTTTCCGATTTGAAATTCAACTTTTAGGTTGGAAACAAAATTTTCTGATAAAAATTCGTCTTATGGCTCAAAAATATAGCTGTTTTGTTAAAAATTGTTATATAATAATGTTTGAGATTTTTACTTTGTTGGTTGAAAATTGAATTTTTCAGATTCGATACCAAAATATTTGTTTTGAAAATAACTTTTTTTCAGAGACTCGCCTTGAGAATTGAATTGTTTCGTTGGGAATTGATTTTTTTATCGAATCCGTCTTTCCAGCCCGAAAAATGCAACTGTCTTCCTTACTTTTATTCTTTTAAGGTTGAAAACATAACTATTTGAGAGAAAACTCGTCTCCTTGTGACGCAAATCCAACTGTTTTTTCGAAATTTGAATTTTATTGGAGCGAACTCGTCTTTTCAGTTTGAACAATCTGTTTCTCAACTCTAATATTCTTCTTTTTGAGTTGAAACTCAACTATTTTATACAAAAATCATGTTGTTCGCTTTGAAATCTAACAGTTTTGTTGGAATTCGATTTTTTTCAAGCAAATTTGTCTTTTTAGTTTAAACAATCTAGCGGTTTTCTCTACTATTCTTCCTCTTGCGTTGAAAACACGATTTTTTTAGAAAAACTCATCTTTTTCTTTTGTAAATTCAACTGTACCGTAGAAAATTAATTTTTTTGGAGAAAATTTGTCTTTTTGTCTTTTAAGTTCAAAATTTCAAACGTTTTGTTCTGTATCCGTCTTTTTGGGTAACAAATTGAACTTATCAGATTTGAAATTCAACTGTTTGGTCGGAAACAAACTTTTTTTATAAATATTTGTCTTCTTGGCTCAAAAATCTATCTGTTTTATTGAAAATTCATACATAGTGTTTCAGATTTTGACTTTTTGGGTTGCAAATCCAATTCCTGGGATTCTTAACCAAACTATTTGTGTTGAAAATAATTTTCTTGGCTGAAACTCGTCTTTTCGGCTTGAGAATTCAATTGTTTTGTTGAAAATTGATTTTTTTATCCAATCCTTCTTTTCAGCTCAAAAAATTCAACTGTCTTCCTTGCTTTTATTCTTTTTAGGTTGAAAACATAAGTATTTTGAGAAAAAACTCGTCTCCTTCTGACGCAAATCCAACTGTTTTATACAAAAATCATGTTTTTCGCTTTGAAATACAGCTGTTTTCTGGATTTTTTTTTTTAGCAAATTCGTCTTTTTAGTTCAAAAAATCTAACTGTTTTCCCCACTTTTCTTTTTTTTGCGTTGAAAACTCAATTTTTTCAGGGAACTTATCTTGATATGGAAATTCAACTACGCTGTAGAAAGTTATTATTTTTGGAGCAAATTTGACTTTTTATCTTATAATTTCAACTGTTTTGTTTTGCATCTGTCTTTTTGGGTTAGGAATTTAACTTTTCAGATTTGAAGTTCAAATTTTTGGTTGGAATCTATCTGTCTTGTTGAATTTTCATATATAATGTTAGAGATTTTTACTTTTTTGGTTACAAATTTAATTTTTCAGATTTGAAACCAAACTATTTGTTTTTAAAATAACTTTTTCGTCAGAGACTCGCCTTCTTGGCTTGAGAATTCGAAAGTTTGGTTGAAAATTAATTTTTTTACCAAATCAGTCTTTTTAGGTCAAAAATCCAACTGTTCCGTTGAAATTCGCTTTTTTTCTCAGCAAATTCGTCTTCTTAATTTAACCAATCTATTTCTCAACTCTACTATTCTTCTTATTGAGTTGAAAACTCAACTTTTTATAAAAGAAACCATGTTTTTGTCTTGAAAATCTACCTGTTTGATTGAAATTTGATAATTTTTCTAGCAAATTCATCTTTTGAGTTCAAACAATCCAACTTATTTCTCTACAATTTTTTTCGGAAAACTCATCTTCTTGGTTTAAGAGTCCAACTGTGCCTAAGAATTAATTTTTTTGTAGCAAATTTGCATTTTTGGCTTTTCATCTTAAAATTTCCACTGTTTTGTTTTGTATCCGTCTTTTTGTCTTCAAAATTTAACTTTCTAGATTTAAAATTAAACTTTTTAAGAACTTTTTTGATACAAGTTCGTCTTTTTGGCTAGAAAATCTATCTGTTTTCTTGAAAATGTATACGCAATGTTTGAGATATTGACTTTTTGGGTTGAAAATAAATCATTCAGATTCAAAACCAAACTAATTGTTTCGGAAGTAACTTTTTTGTCAGGGACTCGTCTGTTTGGCTCGAGCATTCAATTGTTTTCTTAAAATTTGTTTTTTTTTTTTAGCAAATTCGTCCTTCGGTTCGAACAATGAGAATGTTTTCTCTATTATTCTTCTTTTTGGGTTGAAAACTAAAATTTCTTCACAAAATTCATCTTTTTTACCGTAAAAGAACTCTACCGTTGAAAATCAATTTTCTTTTTTTTAAAGAATTCGTCTTTTTATCATAAAAACTCCAGTTTCTTCTGTATCCATCTCATTGGGTTGAAAATTTAACATTTAAGATTCGAGATTCAACTTTTTGGTTGCAAACAAACTTTTTGAATAGAAATCCGTCCTTTCTGGCTGAAAAATCTAGCTGTTTTGTTGAAAATTTATATGCAATGTTTAAGATTTTTACTTTTTGGTTTGAAAATTTAATTGTTCAGATTCGAAACCAAACTAATTGTTTCGAAAATAACTTTTTTGTCAGGGACTCGTCTTTTTGGCTTGAGCATTCAATGGTTTTCTTAAAATTTGATTTTTTCTTGTAGCAATTTTGTCCTTTAGTTCAAACAATCAAACTGTTTTCTCTGCTATTCTTCTTTTTGAGATGAGAACTAAAATTTCTCCAGAAAATTCATCTTTTTGACCTGAAAACAACTTTACCGTTGAAAATTAGTGTTTTTTTTTTTTAGAAAATTCGTCATTTCATCATGAAAATTCCACTGTTTCTTTTGTATCCATCTTTAACTCTTTAGATTTGAAATTCAATTTTTTGGTTAGAAACAAACTTTTCCAATAGAAACTTGTCTTTTTGGCTAGAAAATCTAGCTTTTTTTCGAAAATTTATATGCAATGTTTGAGATTTTTTCTTTTTGGTTTGAAAATTCAATTGTTCCAGTTCAAAACCAAACTATCCGTTTTGAAAATAAAGTTTTTGACAGGGACTCGTCTTTTTGGCTTGAGAATTCAATTGTTTTCTTGAAATTTGATATTTTTTTAGCAAATCCGTCCTCTAGTTCGAACAATCAAACTGTTTTCTCTTCTATTCTTCTTTTTGAGTTGAAAACTCAACTATTTTTTGGCAAAATCATGTTGTTAGCTAGAAAATCCAACTGTTTTGTTTAAAATAAATCGTTTTGGAGAAAATTCGTCTTCTTATCCTACAAATTTGAATGTTTTCTTGAATATACGTTTTTCCATTGTAGAAATTAGTTTTTGGTTTAAAAATTCAATTGTTCAAATTAAAAACCGAACTTTTTGTTTTGAAAATAAAGTTTTTGCCAGGGACTTGTCTTTTTGGCTTGAGAATTCAATTGTTTTCTTGAAATTTGATTTTTTTTAGCAATTCGTCCTTTGGTTCAAACAATTAAACTGTTTTTTCTACTATTCTTCTTTTTGAATTGGAAACTCAACTATTTTGTGGAAAAATCAAGTTTTTGGCTTGAAAATCCAACTGTTTTGGTTTCCTTGACTATACATTTTTTTAGGGCGGAAATTTGACTTTTTGGGTTGAAAATTCAGATATTTAGTCAAATATTCTCAAGAAGGATTTTAAAAAAAATAATTCATTACAGTCGCTAAAAAAAATTAGTTTCATCTATTACTTATTCAAGTGGAAAAGTTCCATACATATACATAAAGGGGATCTAACTGTTAAAGAAGGGGGAAATATTTATTTATTTCAGCATTTTTTAATCAAAAGTCGACACACAGGGATTAATTAGGCTCCTCCTCGTGATAAAAGTTTGCAACTTTTCGAAATTAAAAAACTTTAAACACTATTTTTTGAGAATTTTTTCATACCATAGGCGAAAATCTTTTTCGTGTTAAGCGTGGCTCATTAAGAGGCATGAGTAGTTATCCTGCATACTGAGGAGGGCACCAGTCTCCTGACAAAATTTATCCCAACAGTACGCGCTTTCCCCAAGTGGTCACCCATTCAAGTGCTAACCGTGCCACTCTGCTTAACTTCAGTTGTCAGACGTGAACTGGTTTTTTGAGCGAGAAAAATCATTTTTTGTTGGATTTTTCGTCTCTTTTCCAGACACTTTGGAAAAGATCGAGGAGATAAAGACATAAGGAAATTTTTTAATGTAAACTTTTAGTAATGGAGAGAAATGGAACACGTGGGGAAATGTGTTTACATTCGCAAGTGGAATAAGTGCGCATGCAACAGTGTGATGTATGCGTTGATTGCAATGTAGATAAAAAAGATTAAAAAGGAAATAAACGTTCGTGATTTGGACGAAAGACAGAATATCCAGAAATTACAAATTTTTTCTTTAATTAATCAAAGATGAAAGGAACAAATCACGATAAGAAATCCGGAGTCTTTCTCAGTAAACTAATTTAGGAACAAGTCATGCGCAATCTCTCATATGGTCTGTGCGGTACACTTGAAGAAGCCCATAAAACTTGGTATATGTGTTCTTTCTGCCCTAGAAAAAGTTTTATGATAGAGTGCCTGAAGATGTTGAGAGAAAAAAATTTTACAAAAAAAAACGGTCATTCTTTTGGCATTTGTACTTTTTAGAAAAATTGGGACAGTTGAGATTTTATTTCATATCATCGTGCGAAGTTCTCTACGTTTTCCAAATGCAGGAAGAAAAATTAGAAAATTTTTTTAAATGATGGCTTTTTTTCAAAATAAAGAACTTAGGTTATTTTATAAAAATATGTGAGATAGGGAAAAAAGTTAAATATTTTTGAAAAATCTGTGAAAAAGCCTGCATGAAGTAACAGCGTTACAGAACAGTGTGATTTTAATGTTACTTTCGTGGAAAACGTGTAATTTTCTAGTTACATAACAGTGTCATCATTCTGTTCTATATTAGTTACAGAACGAAATTATAGAACTGTTACGTATTCTCACAATAACAGCGTTGCAGAACAGTATGATTTTTATGTTTATTCCGTGGAACACGTGTAATATTGTAGTTACATAACAATCTCATCACTCTGTCCTATATAATTTAAGAACGAAATTCCAGAACTGTTACGTATCCTTACAGTAACAGTGTTACAGAACAGTGTGATTTTCATGTTCGTTTCGTGGAAAACGTGTAATATTGTAGTTACATAACAGTCTCATCACTCTGTCCTATATAATTTAAGAACGAAATTCCAGAACTGTTACGTATTCTCACAGTAACAGCGTTACAGAACAGTGTGATTTTCATGTTCCTTTCGTGTAAAACGTGTAATATTCTAGTTACATAACAGTTTCATCATTCTGTTCTATATTAGTTACAGAACGAAATCATAGAACTGTTACGTATCCTTACAGTAACAGCGTTACAGAACAGTGTGATTTTCATGTTCCTTTCGTGGAAAACGTATAATACTCTAGTTACATAACAGTTCCATGATTCTGTTCTATATTTGTTACAGAACGAAATTCCAAAACTGTTACGTATCCTAAAGTAACAGCGTTTTAGAACAGTGCGATATACGTGTTCCGTTCGTGGAACTCGTTTAATATTGTAGTTACATAAGAGTTTCATCACTCTGTTTTATATTAGTTACAGAACGAAATTCCAGAACCGTTACGTATCCTCACAGTAACAGCGTTACAGAACAGTGTGATTTTAATGTTCCTTCCGTGGAACACGTGTAATATTGTATTTACTTAACAGTTTCATCACTCTGTTTTATATTAGTTACAGAACGAAATTCCAGAACTTTTACGTATCCTCACAGTAACAGCGTTACAGAACAGTGTGAATCTCATGTTCCTTTCGTGGAAAACGTATAATATTCTAGTTACATAACAGTTCCATCATTCTGTTCTATATTTGTTACAGAACGAAATTCCAAAACTGTTACGTATCCTAAAGTAACAGCGTTTTAGAACAGTGTGATCTACGTGTTCCCTTCGTGGAACACGTTTAATATTGTAGTTACATAACAGTTTCATCACTCTGTTTTATATTAGTTACAGAACGAAATTCCAGAACTGTTACGTATTCTCACAGTAACAGCGTTACAGAACAGTGTGATTCTCATGTTCCTTTCGTGTAAAACGTGTAATATTCTAGTTACATAACAGTGTCATCATTCCGTTCTATATTAGTTACAGAACGAAATTCCAGAACTGTTACGTATTCTCACAGTAACAGCGTTACAGAACAGTGTGATTCTCATGTTCCTTTCGTGTAAAACGTGTAATATTCTAGTTACATAACAGTTTCATCATTCTGTTCTATATTAGTTACAGAACGAAATCATAGAACTGTTACGTATCCTTACAGTAACAGCGTTACAGAACAGTGTGATTTTCATGTTCCTTTCTTGGAAAACGTGTAATATTCTAGTTACATAACAGTGTCATCATTCCGTTCTATATTAGTTACAGAACGAAATTATAGAACTGTTACGTATTCTCACAGTAACAGCGTTGCAGAACAGTATGATTTTTATGTTTATTCTGTGGAACACGTGTAATATTGTAGTTACATAACAGTTTCATCACTCTGTTTTATATTAGTTACAGAACGAAATTCCAGAACTGTTACGTATTCTCACAGTAACAGCGTTACAGAACAGTGTGATTCTCATGTTCCTTTCGTGTAAAACGTGTAATATTCTAGTTACATAACAGTTTCATCATTCTGTTCTATATTAGTTACAGAACGAAATCATAGAACTGTTACGTATCCTTACAGTAACAGCGTTACAGAACAGTGTGATTTTCATGTTCCTTTCTTGGAAAACGTGTAATATTCTAGTTACATAACAGT
>WSXT02139922.1:0-10501 GCA_011762715.2 Neuroterus valhalla
TATATATAATTTTATAATTTATATCGCGAATTTAAAAATTACTGACAAAAGCAAACATTCTTGTGACAATAATTAGTGTGGGGAGGTTTTTTATCTCATTTCGTATAGATGTACATATAATATTAGTAGTAATGTTCTGTTTATTCAATCATTCATGTAACAATGTTTCTTCTATCCTCAGTTTCCCACTTCTCCAATTGTAGATAAGTTTTGTGAAAAAATGAAGTAAGTGGCCGTAGCGTATCATTTGAATAGTGTCATTTCTTCGGAAAATCATTACAATGGTATTTATTAGGTGATTTGCTGTTTTCTGCACTGTAGCACTTATCTGCAGAATCAAAACTTTTTTGTAATGTTCCATATCAACTAAATGAGACAAATGTTGTATATTTACCAGCTAGAATAGCTTCATCTCTTGATGAATATTGAGGGTTCCCTTGCCATAAACATTTAAATTTTTTTCCGTGTTCTTGGGAAAACCAGCTAACTTTTTTTATGCAATTCTCTATAAGTCATATTGAACACTTTTATTAACAATTATAGGTCTGGGTAAATGTTACATAAACACAAACCAAAACACTTGTATAATTCATCAAATGGAATAGTTTTTTCGAAAATGTTTGACAAAAACTTTTCTACCAAGAGCATTATCATGTAAGATTCATTTTTCGATACGTAGATAATTAAAAAATGACTAAATTGTTTTGGGACTTACTTTTAGCTTCCCCTATCGTTAGATCAGTTTTTTTAACTTTACAGTCACAACCATAAACTAGGAAGAAAAAGAAGAGAAGAATCAATAATCGCATGATTCTTGTATCCAGAAGACTTCAAAAATAAAGTTCTCACAAACGAAGCGACAAAAGAAAAACTGATAAGATGTGTTGACTTGGTTTTAACTGCTCCTCAAGTAGAATAAAACTTGTTGTTCAGTCTATCGGCAATTTACTTAAGATGTCATAAAATCCATGGCCAAGATTCTGAGCTCCAGAACAAAATAACAATTTTTCTTTCTCCTAGCAGCAGACGTTTTGAGCAATAATTATAACTGAAATTTTGCTAGCCTCAATTTGTTTGATTTTCTCCCAAAGAGATGGATTTGAAGAAACCAGTTTATTGGAACATTATTGCATTAGAAGTTCTCAAATAATTCTACCTTTTTTCGCAGTAGTTTAATATTACTCAATACCCCTTTCTCACTTATATTTTCTAAATTTCTGCTCTGCAATCTAGCCTAATCCTTTTCCTTTAACAGCTTCAGCTCTTTTTTCATTCTCCTCACACATTGTTCCAGGATTTCCTCTCTTTTCTATATTTTTCTTTGCATACGTATGCGGTAGTGATGTACCTCTGTACATCTTTTACGCTCTCATTTTAATTATAATTTTTTCTGCTACGGCACTTCAATGCAGGTTTTATATATAAACTCCCTTCTAGCAATGACAATTCCTCACTATTTCCTTCATTTGTATATTCTCCCCATTGCATCTCGTCTTTGCCTTACCCGTACCTTTTCTGAAGATGCCCCGATTTAAGTGAATGGAATTCGTCGTTACTCCTTTTTCTATATTCTCTGATACTATTCTCACACATATCTGAAATGATAGCATCAATTTTATCTCCCCTCCCTCTTCGGTTACACTATCGCTTCATTCTCTATTCCTGTCGAAATTTTTCCTTAACATACCCCCTTCCCCTGTCTCTAATCTTTTTCTCAACTATCTCTCATTGATTTTCCTGTTTTCTCATTTCTTGATTACTTTTATATTGTTTCTCTCCCTTGATTCCTAACTCTTATGACCTCTTCTTTCTTCTCCGCTAACTTCCCCTCTGGTATTATCCTTTTATAGCCTCTTTCCTTTTACTGTATCGAATTTCTTATTTTCATTTCTCTCAGCTGACTAATTACCTCCGCGTGCACTTTCTTGTTTCTTATTTGGCTGGAAGTTCCACTTGTAACGACATTTTTAGTGTGAAATAATCCAACCCTATGTACTCCCTTATCCTGAGGAGATCGAAACCAAGGCGGCTGTGGAGCACCTCGGATTGAATGATCGACTGGAAGCTCACGTTCCAGGAACACATGCTTACGGTAACAGCTAAGGCAGCTGCCGTAACAGCTGCTCTGAGCAGGTTCATGGTCAATATAAGCGGCCCAAAGCCTAGCAAGAGGCATCTCCTGATGACAGTCATCGAGTTCATATTCCTCTACGGGAGTGAAATATGGGCGGATGCTGTCAGAAGGAAGACATATAGGGAGAAGCTGACTGCGGTGCAATACAGAAGAGCTCTAAGGATTGCGCGGGCTCACCGCACGGTATCGGAGCCCGCGGCCTTAATAAATGCCGTGGAAGTACCCACAGACTTGTTGGCCCTGAAGAGGAAATCTGTCTTTGAGAGAGATCCCATAGTGCCAAAAGAGACTGCGAAGGTGTGACAAGAGCTGGAACGCAAAGGCGCTAGCAAAAAAGCTAGAACGAATAAAATCGAGGTAGATGGACGGCCAAATTATTACCAGACCTAGGTTCCTGGGTTGGCCAGAAACATGGCGAAGTAGGCTACTACCTGACGGAATTCCTCTCGGGCCACGGTTATTTCCAAGCCTACTCCTTCAGGATGGAAAAGGTGCCGAGTCCGATGTGTGTGTACTGCAAATTCGATAAGGCTGATGGAGAGCACACGTTCCTTCACTGCGAAAGATGGACCGAACTCAGAGAGGGACTGGAAATGGCTGTGGGAAGTATCACACCCGCAAATTTATTGGCGGTAATGCTAAGGAGCAAGGAGGGATGGGAGGCGGTAGCGATCTACTGCGAACAGCTTTTTAGTCAGAAGAAAAAAGAGATAGAGGCGGCGGAACAACAGCCATAGCAGAGGAACCTAATCAGAACAAACCAGGATGTCGGAGGCCAAAGAGCCCGATGCGCGAACGCTACTGTTTGCGCTACTGACGACGATGCGTATATCCTTGTTTGGGTTATGATACTTCAATGAATGAAGATATAAGGTACCAGAAGGAGACCTAGCAAGGAGAGCCAGAAATTACGGACGCAAAATACCTAACCGCACCCAACCAAGGTATCCGAAGGTCGGCGAGCCCAAGCAGGTTCCTGACGTGCTGCCGAGGACGACGCGTAACATCTTGGCTGGGATATGATGACGACTCAGAAAAAAGAAACCAGCAGATTCCTCAGATGGGAGAGAAAACGGCACCCCCTGAAGTAATGCGAAAGCAGTTCTGAACAATTCATGCCGAGAAGAAAAATCTCGGTGACTGCTCGCAGATTTTTCACCATCCCGCAGAAAAATATCAAATAAAAAATGTACTCCCTTATAACATTTCCAAATTTCTTCTCTTCTAACTTTCTTCCTTTCCTCTTGAAAATACACCAAAGTTTCACTCAATCTAGTCATTCCTCATCACTTTTCCCTTTCTTCTACTCCTTATCTTACATTTTATTATGTCTTCCGCTTTACTATCTCAATCTCATCATATGCCTTTGTTACTTTCCTACCAAACTTAACCTAAAGTCTTCCTCTCTTCTCTCTCCCTTTTTGTGCTATTTGACTTAGATTATACGTTTTATTTTCACGTATTGATGAATTCTTATATCGTTGAAACTACTTATGCTGAAAAGCGAAGAAACGTGATAAAATTATTCCATTGCCTGTGGAGGCCTCAGAAGCCTGGTCTTAAAACCTGTTTGTTAAAATGTTATCTTTTTGATGAAAGGCAAACAAATTGAGGTGAGGCAATGTTCTGCTTCACCATTCGTATCTATCAAGTCTGATTTTCTGCTGAAATCGGTTCCTTTATCCCATTACACAGCTCAGGAGACCTTTTATCCAAAAGTATCTCAACATGACAACCATGCGGTTTTTATTAATTTTTGTTTTATGTTGCCTAATTTGTGGTAGTAAATGTGACCCACATAAATATACAGGGCTGACATTCGAAGAAGCTACGGGTAAGTCCAAGAACATATAAGCATATTAGAAATTCATGATGAATCTAAAATTCAACCGCAGAGATCATATTTACAGCAAAATGTATTCAAATATATAACAGATGCAATCCCCTTATAATTTAGGTTTATTTCAAACCAAACAAACTTACTCTGAGCATAAGAGTCGCGTTTACAGCGCTGGATTAACCAAAGGGCACGGTGGGGCTAGTTCCTCAGGCGCTAGGGGACTAAGGGGCCCCCGACCCCAGAAAAAATTGAACAAGTTCACGTACGTTAAAGCAAGTTCTATGAAATCTCAGGAAAAATTGATAATTTTCAGAAAATTTCGTAAAAAATTTGTTTGTGATCCATATTTTAACATAGGTTCAAGCAATGATAAATCACACTTAAGATTCAGTAGGTCCATTATTGTGGAATATGAGAACAAAATAAAAGCGTTGTAATTTAAAAATAATTTTGATTTATTTTACTGATTTCTTGAAAATTGGGATTTTCTCTGCTCCTAAGAGGGCCCCTTCCGAGGTGTAGCCCCAGGCCCGAAAAATGTTAATCCACCGCTGCTCGATTAAGGTGATGTCATCGTAGTACCGCAACTGCGACAATTTTTTACCACAAGTTTAGTGAATAAGTATAAAAACCGTGGTTTCTGGTGCCTTGCTTCTATCACACGCCCTGGCGCATAGTGGGTTGAGATCCCAGATTCGTGGCCAAAACTCAAAAAATTATTGTTTATAACTTTTCGAGTGTTGAGATCGCATTTTTTGTGTCACTGATTTCAAAAATGATATTAAAAATTAAAAATTAAAAATGATGGATCCAAAATGGTGGACACTTTCACAGAGTTTTCTAGTATTCCAACGAAAATAAGTAGAAAGGGGTCTTTTGGTTCGCTGATTTCGAAAATGATATTGGAAATTCAAAACTCAAAGTGGCGGACCCGAAGTGGCGGACAATTTTACAAAATTTTTTATTGTTTTCCGCGAGAGGAAGTACGGTTGCGAAGGTAGATAAATAGTAATAGAATCAGGTGGTATACCGAAACTCTTCGTCCGTTGTTATTCTAAAGGCGCTCCTCTTTTACAATGTAATGGTTACATTTATAACTGTTGCATATATTTATTGTTTACATATTTATAGTTTTTTCATATTATTTATTTATTCGTTGAATTTTTTTATTTCAAAATTAAATACTTCAACTGATACATACTGTACTTTCATAAAATGGTCAAATTCAATTCGGGTACCCTATGTATTGTCCAACATATAGTCCAGGCATTACGTCGGAAAAATGATTAAAATTACCGAAAAATTTCTTTTTCAATTTTTTTTTGGGAACGCTTCATAAAGGGGTCCTCTTTGACATATTGAAAAAGTGTCCTCGATTAGGAGGACGGGTAATTCCCATTGCATCGTAGAGCAAAATGTCCACCAAGTGAAAGAAAGGAAACTTAATTATGAAAAAATTTTGTAAGAAAAATATTCCGCTATCTTAAATAGGTTTCGAATTCTGGTACTTTGAAAATTGCCCAATTTTTTGGATTTTCAGCGAAAAATCGCTAAGTCTCAAAAACCACTCTTTACCTTCCTTTCTAATTACTTTACAGATAAGTGTTTCACATGTGAGTTAAAGAAGACTCGATTCCCTGTGATTCCAAAAAACAGACAATGTTCTAACTATAATAGGTCATGAATTATGACCCCTCAAAGTTGATTGTTTTTGCCTTTTTTTTGGGAGGGGAAAAAAATAAGCTTCAATTTTTTCCAAATCAATCGTTCCAGGTTACGTTTACGTTAATGTTGCTTGAAAATGAAATAGATGGAACAAAAATCTGCGTACATATGAAAGAAGAAAATTCTTCTAGCCCTATTAGTTTAGGAATTTTAAGGTTTCAAAAATTCCCTTTTTTTGGTCATTTTTGACCAAAACCGGTTTTTGAAGAATATCACGTTTCCTGCGAGTCTCACAACAAAAATCACACGAAATAAATAAAAGTAAAGTCGATCTGGCGTAAGTTAAAAAAAGAGAAAGTATCCTTGCCCTAATAGGTTACGAGATATGACCTTGCAAAGTGCACTTTTTCTGCATATAGGCACCTGGGTGTACCATAAAGTAGAAGTGCGGCCACATTTTGAAGTTTTTGTCCCAAGTAAGTGCGTTATATTATTTCCAGATGCATAATACGTCATGCATAATACAAAATGTGTAACATATTTTTTTATCAATGAAGAAATTATTTTTAATAATTTTTGAATGATTGTTTATAATAAAATCTCGTTTTAACCGCTTCCGAGTATTTTTTTAGTACTTTTGCGCGTAATACTCAAAAACTACTCGAAAGTGTTAACCACAAGAGTTTGTTATGAACAATTATTATAAAATTATTAATTTATTAATTAAAATATATGTATCACATTTCTGGACAATTATGATTATTTTCTTTTCACAAAAGTACTGAAAAAATACTCGGAACTCGAAAGTGGTTATAACCAGAATTTAATATAACAATTATCCAAAAATCATAAAAACAATTCGCTTATTAATACAAGATATATTACACATTTCGCATCAATTACAATTCCTTTTTTGCCAGAAAAATACAAAAAAATGTTCAGAAAGTAATCAAAAGTGGTTACAGCAAGATTTTGTTATTAACACTTATTTGTTTATTGACGGCAAAAGGCGTGTTATGCATCTGGAATAAATTTCACGCACTTACTTGGGACATAAACTTCGAAATGTGGCCGTACTTCTCCTTCACGGTACACTCAGGTGCCTCTATGTAGAAAAAGTGCAATTTGCAACGTCATATCTCGTGACCTATTAGGGCTAGGACACTTTCTTTTTATTCAGCTTACGCTAAATTGACTCTACTTTTATTATTTCCCTACAAATTTTGTCGTGAGACTTACGGCAAACGAGGTATTTCCAAAAAACAAAACCTCTCCGTTTTTGGTCAAAAATGACCAAAAAAACGGATTTTTAAAACCTCACGATTCGCAAACTAATAGAGCTAGAAGACTTTTCCTTTCTTAGATGCACGCAGATTTTTGTTTACTCTATTTCAGCTCCTAGCATCATCAACGTGAACTTACTTCAAAACGATTTATTTTAAAAAAATTAACAATTTTTTGTTTCTCCCCAAAAAGAGGCAAAAACAGTCGACATTGAGTCTTCTTTAACTCACCTGTGAAACACTTATCTGTGAAGTAATTAGGAAGAAAGGTATAAAGTAGTTTTTGAGACTTAGCGATTTTTCGCTGAAAAGCCAAAAAATTGGGCAACTTTCAATTTACTATAACTCGGAACCTATTGAAGATAGCGGGTCATTTTTGGAACAAAATTTTCTCCTAATTTGATTTTCTTTCTTTCACCTGTTGGACATTTTGCTCTTTAATGCGATGGGAATTACCCGTACACGCAAACGCAAAATTTGACAATGTTTACAAAAATTGGTTCCCCCTCCTTATCGAGGACACTCTTTTGATATGTCAAAGAGGATCCCTTGATTAAGCGATCTCAAAAAAAAAATTGGGAAAAGGAATCTTCCGGGAGCAAAAGAACCAGATGCCTGGACTAATATTTTAAACGTTCTTATAGGTAAATTCGAACGTCACTGAATAAATCACCTTTATTTTGAATGAGTATCTTTTCGGCGTGGCATGTAGCGCATAGAGAATCATTGATTGGTGGGTTATTGCACGGGTCAACACTTCAACGTGGTTGTAGGAAAAGTGCATTCATTTCTACGGTGGCAGCTCGGGGCATTTTTTATTGTAGGATTTTTAAAGTTTATACTTCTTGGCTATTAAAACGGAAAATACCTGCGCGCGCACTCGCAGGCAAAAAAAAAATTCACCACGTATATTCCAGAATTATATGGAAAAAAAAAATTTTGAGCGTGCACATTCCACTTCAATATCATAAGCATACTTGTTCAAAATGCGAATCCGGAAGTTAGCAACGATTTAACGTACCTTCAGGAATATTCTCCATGTCACTTTATCTGTTTCTGGCACGAACTCAGGAAATAATAACATATTTCATCAAACGCTCGAAACTCGAGGAACAAACTGATGGGTGCGTCTGCGGCGAAGAGTCAAGTTCAAGTGCTCGCCACAAGGAGAGTTTTGAATATAGTGACTTGCCCTTTTACAAAATAATGCTCCAACACCCCCTGAAGAAGTATAAATAAACAGCTACCTCAGCTGGTAAACTTCAAATTTTCAGGTTTTGGACAGCTTCTTGGGATATTGAACCAGTGTGTGGCGGTCACTATTCATACGGTTCGAAGTTTTTCCGCAATTGAGGAAATGGGCTCTTTTTTGGGTGGAAAGAATCTTTCAATGAATGGAAAAGTAGAGGGGAGAATAATCTCGAACAAGACTTTTATATAATTACAAGGGATTTGGCTTAATGGTATAATAATAAAAAACAACTGAACCCACTCAAGAAATGTATATTGGATTTTAAATTATGTTTCGATTCTCGTCTTGCTAGAAACTGAGAGTAGAATCCAAATTTAGTTATCGCTACCATGATATCTGCCATTCTTTAGAATTAATTGGAATTTCAGAGATTAATATAAATTCGAGTTTGGTTTTCTCTGCATTTCCATCTTAACCATTAGAGTAACATTAGAATGTGAAAAAAGATACTGAAAGTGAGTGAAGGTAGAAGAAAAACTAGACAGGAGTTTGCGAATGGAAGGAAATAAATAATTAAAGTGAAAGGTTGAGTATATTGATATGTAGATGATAGATGTAAACCAAGAAGTGCAAATGATAGCAGAAGGGATAAGAGGAGTGTTAGAGGATACAAGTGCAATGAGAGCTAGCAGAAGGAGAGTTGGTGATTAATTCAGTAATGAATGTGAAGCGGAAAACAAGGAAGCCGTGTGGTAGAGATAAAGAGGAGGCAAATGAAGGTTTAGATGAATGGCGAAAGAGGCTAAAACAGTAAAAGCGCTTCGGGAAAGAGGAAGAAGGGAGAATGAATATTGAAGTTTCAAACTTGGATATCTAATTGTAGGAAACGAAAAATATTTTTTGCCCTTGCAATGAGTACAAGAAACAATAAAGAAAGAGAGACGAGCTCCTTCAAATAACTAGAAAACAGAGCAAGGGAAGGAATATTTGAAATGTAAGGTATTGTAAAAGGTGGAGATATCTCGATAAGATTTGAACAAAGTTTCCGCAATATATAGAAAAGAACTGGGAAAGTAGGCACATGTCATGTGAAATGAAATAGGAGTGGATCAGTAGCAAGGGTTACAGAAATGAAAGATGGCGGTACTAGTAATGAAAAATACAGAGCAGAGGAGATTAACGATTCAATGGTATTGACGCTTGTTAAATCATTTTAAAATTCATGTTTCATGGTTTTAATGAATACTAAGGTAGAGAAGTTGACGGGGGTAAAATAGTTTCCCCGAGTCAAACAAAGTTTGAAAAAGAAATGAGCGGAAAGGACTATGTGGAATATGTGATGGGGATGGAAAATATGCAAACACTTGGATGCTTTAATGTTTGGTTGAAGAAAACAGGACGTATAATTGGAAGTAGTTTAATGTTTGGGATGCACTTTGAAAAATGGGTCACATAAGCCAAACGAATAGGGGAATAAGAAAAGAAACAAAACAAGTTGACTTTATATACAGAGAACAAAAAACGAATTGAGAAATGGAAGAAAATGAGGATTCAGATAATGAGAGAGATTAGAAGAATACAAGAATGTTGTATTATTTGACGCTCAGGGTAGGCTTCATACCCAGATGTATGGTGAATGAAGAGACACGAAGAGGTGAATTGAGTTCCTAAGCGGAAGGAGGAGAGCGGGAAATTGGAGAAAACCTAAGGAGGAGAGTTGGGGGGAAAGTGAGTAGGAAACTTTAATAAATTGAAGAAGAGATACAGAAAAAAAATATCGACAGAAATATAGAAAATTATCAAGGAGACGAAACATAATAGATGGTATGGTATAGCTGGGAGGAAGGAAGATCTAAGTATTAGAAAAGGGTATTGTATAGAGAGGAAAAAATACGACCATAGAAAGGAAGATTTGAATTTCCAGGAGAGGTGAAGCAAGCAATGTATTAAGAAAATAAGGAAAAACATGGAGTGCAGAATATTTCTATGGAGAGGATGTGTGAGAGGAAACGAGGAGAAAAATATGGCAAAAGAATTTGGTAGAGATTTTGAGAAACCAAGGGTGATTAATAATTGCTTATAATGATTTTGATCTTATTTACAGAAAAGTGTATTGTAGAAGGTCTTTGGATCTTCCAAAGGAGAAATAGAAAGTTTAGATGCATATGGCGATGGAAGCTAAGGTACCCCTCAAGATTCGCAGCAATCGTTTCTGGTAAATAAATTAAACTTGTCTGATGGTAATCAATGATTATGATATAAATCAGAAAGAAATTCTTTGAAACAACACTTATCAGATCGATCAGCACTCGGAAAACTCCATATTGCTGTGACAGCACAAAAAGTGTATCGCTCTGACACGTATACGGTAGAGCTGCGACAGCGTC
>WSXT02139933.1:0-10501 GCA_011762715.2 Neuroterus valhalla
AAAAATTTTTTATCAAAAATGAAAAAAAAATTCAATAAACTTCATAGAAGTGGAGGTTTTCAGGAGGTTTGCAATATTTGCAATTCTTGGTTTGCATTACACTGTAAACTGAATCAAATACGTATGAAGCCGAGCGCGGAACGCGAGATTCGAATGACGCGCGCCCCAGGCGCGCTGAAACTTGCGAGCGGAGCGAGCCGCGCGCCATGATAATGTGCTCGTGCAGCGGGCAGAATTTTGGATGTTAAATGATTGGATCCCAGAAGTTCCTAATTTGAAATAATTAGAAATTTCATAACTCCATGGTTCATTCAAAATTTTTAGATTAGGAAGAATTTCTAGTACAATTCCTTGAATTGAAAGTTTTTTTCAATTTGAACTCACTTCATGTGAAAAAGTCTTATTTCCAGAATCGTAAGATTAAATTTTTCGATCAGAAGAAATGGTGTATACATAATTTCAATTCTTATCATTCCAAAAGTACATACTCTATCCAAAAATGTTAAATTTCAGACTCTTCAAATTAAGGAATTAGATATATACTCCAGAATAATTCAATTTACAATTCTCTCGATTAAAACTCATTCAATTTAAAATTCTCTTGATTTGAAATTATTCAGCTGAGAGTTGTTGCAGTCTGAAATTTCCGAGTATTTAATCTGAAACTATTCAAATCTCTGCATTGCAAATTTGAAGCATCTCTAACTATTTTATTTGGAAGCTTTACAATTCCAAATTACTGAACCTCCAATTCTTCTAAATGTAAAGTGTACTATTTTCCAAATTTTTGATTTGATATCAAATATAAAAGCTTTTTAATCAAGAGAAATTGCTCTTGCAGCTTGCACAGGACTCAGAGGCTTCTCTACTCCTGTTTTTTGTATTTTTCAAGCTATTTCGTTTTAATTATCGAAAGTTTAGAAACAAATTTTTAAATTGTTCAATCGCAGTTGAAACTAAAGCTAAATGATTCATTAATCATACGAATATGTTTTCAAATCGAATAATTTGAAAATCATAACTGTTTTTTAGAACTATTTTGCATTAAAAGTTATCAGAGTGATACTTGAATTTTAATAATTGAAATTTTACGTTCTCGCAAATAGAATAATTCCGTATTGATATGCTTTCAAATTTTTTATCAGAATTAAAATCTGGTAATTAGTAAACTTTTTATTTAAGAGGATTCAAAATCCATAATTTGGAATTGTAAAGCTTCCAAATAAAACAGCTTGGGATGCCTAAAATTTGCAATGTTGAGATTTGAATAGTTTACGATTAAATATTTGGAAATTTCAAACGGCAACTACTCTCAGTTGAATAATTCCAAATCGAGAAAGTTGAAAAATTAATAATTAGATTAAAATTATTTCAATTTTGAATTGAAGAAATTGTACTAAAGTATTGTCAAAATCTGAAAATTTTGAATGAACCTTAGAGTCATGAAGTTTTTAATTATTTTAAATTAGGAACTTCTGGGATCAAATCATTTATTATCAACAAATTTTTTAAATAAAGAAAATTCAAAATTAGACGACTATGAATTGGAATAATTGTCGAATGAAAAACGTTCAAAATTGAAAGTGTCTACTTTTAAAAGTGGAAAGCCCTTAAAATTAGAATGATTAAACATTTTTGGATGTTGGGAATAATGGGAATCATAGAATTTTCAGCTCGAAGTTTAAAAATAGGACAATTAGCATTCAAAGTGTCTCAATTTGAAATTGAATATGCTTGAATATGCAAATCTTGAAAATTTTTCTTTTTGTAAAACGTTCAAGATTGCATAGCTTTATAATTCAAGTTCGGAAATGCATATTACAAAATCTTAATTTTAAAAAGTTTAAGTTGAAGAGAGAAGTTTGAGTTGAGAGAAACGATATCTCTCCTACTTTTTCTTCACCTTTTTTATCTTTATTAATTGGTGTATTCGGAGGCGTTTGTTCAAATTTGGTCGTTGGATTCTCGATTTTTTATTTAATTGCCAGGAGTTGCAGATTTTAATATAATACTCTGCTTTGGTAAATCGGACAATAATTTTCCTTAATATTGCTACGAAATGCAAATATTTTGCAATGTCTGATGATCCATACTACGCTAAATACATACGATGAATAAATTATATCGATACGAGACGGACTATTTTTAAATCATAACACCTTATTTTCTGCACATAAAAAATGATAAAAAATGGCTCATGTTAATAACTTTATTAAAAAGATAAAAAATGGCTCATGTTAATAATTTTATTGATGGACTTGGGGCTACAGAATTCAGAAACTTTTTGAAAATTCGCACCATGCATTCGACAAAATTACTAAGCACATTATGGGTATCCTTAAGGTTTGAAGATACAAAGAGAAAATTAACAAATATTCGAATGGAACACCTAGAGCGTTGCTCGAGCTGGAAATTCATCAATCAAACCAAAGTCTTCAAAGTTAGCGAGTCAATTCAAAGTTACACTCTAATCTCACCAGATGGGAAATATTCTAATTGAAGGGTCTAGTGCCAGACGTGACTGAGCTACATCCTGTAGATTTTGGGGTGACTGAGCTCAAAATTGAATATGGCCTAAAGTCATGTTTATGAGAACGTTAAGACGCTTAAAAGCAACTTGCACATTCTGTCAAACTTTACACAGTTCTTGTTTTTGCATTTTTCCATGAAAAGTTCAAAATTACTATCAAAACTGCCAATGCATAAAGCACCAATTAGTCCATTTCATATGTGGTGAAATTCAAAATAACTGAATACAACTTAAGGGCATTCGACAGTGTCGATTTAGAATTTTTTCTTGATAGTTACGGCACTGACTTCCGTATTTATTTGATTTTGGGTCGTTTTTAAAGCAGCAGTGAAAATCTAACATAAACCCAGGGTCTTTCGGGATCCTCAGTCGAAAAAATTCAAAATGACTCACCCTTGGGCTAAGAAAATAAATATTTTCATCGTAAACATGAATATTCCGGAATGCGGAAATGCTTAAGTAGCGGACGATGTCGGCGAGTCAGTGAGAATGTAGTTGTACGCTAAAAGAGCAGACCACGCGAGTCAGCGCTGCTAACGTCACTTATCGGGGCTCTTACTTATCGACGTATCCAGACCCTGCCAAAGTTCGAAATAGAAACGTAAATTATAATTGCCTGAGAAGATACTTAAATAGTTCTGACAGATACCATCTCCAAATGCACCAATTCTAGAGATAAACAAATTTGAAATTATTTATAAATATAAAAATGTAGGTAGGAAATATTTATAAATCTACCAATTTCGAAAAACAAAGCTTCAAACTGAATGCTGTGCCCATATATGTATATTTATATATTTCCAAAGTTATCAAATCTACCCCATTCTACAATTTTAGGAGTACTTGACAAATTCATCACATTTTTTATTAAGCAATTTCTAGACTAGCCTCTCTGCACATTTCTTTCTGGACTCTAATTCCTTTTAGTCACCAATAAATAAATTTCGAAATTGCAAAATTACCCTACTTGCAATCCTGATATTTTTGAACTGGTTTGTCTGTAAATTTGTTTATAATTTTCCTAAATCATATGACCACTGCATTATAAATTTCAAAATGGCTAAAGTCACCACATTTGCAATCCTGAAATTTTAAAACTGTCTTGTCTGTAAATTTGTTTTTAATGTTCCCAAGTCACCTGATGACTGAGATATAAAATTCAAAATCGACAAATTTATTACATGTGCAATACTTTCGAAATTTATAATCCAGTGATCAGGTAACTTGGGAAAATTATAAACAAATTTACGGACAAGCTAGTTTAGAAAGTTTAGGATTGAAAATGCAGTGCCCTTAGCAATCTTGAAATTTATAATGCAGTGATCAGATGATTTAGGAAAATTACAAATAAATTCACAAGTGAGCCAGTTCCTCAGGATTGCAAATATGGTAATTTTGCAATTTCGAAACATATTTATTGGTGACTAGAAGACCCCGGGTTCTTGTTAGATTTTCCTATTGCTTCAAAAAATACCCAAAAGCAAATTAATACGGAAGTCAGTGCCGTACCTATAAAAAAAAATTCTGAGTTGAAACTGTCCAACGCCCTCAAGGGATGATTCCTTGTATCGCGTATAACAGTTGTATTTTGAATTTAATCAAGAAAACAGTTGATACTATTTTTCATGAGGATAAGGAGTTCTAAAAATTAGGATTTCTGATGTTTTTCCGTATTTTCCCTATTCGTTGCTTGAAAATTGATTGTGAAAATAAAAAGAGGTTTGAAAATTTTTCTAGATGGAATATCTGTTTTGATTTCGGTGCTTTCGCAAAACTTTTGAGACGAAAGTTTTAATTCATACGATCTTCTCCAATTTTTGTCCAAAACTTTTTTTTTGAAAAAGCAATTGTTCATACATCGTAGCGTCTGAAAGTTGCGTGCATCGTCGATATCTCGTAGCACTCAGTGGCGCGAGCTGTACCCGGCACGACGCCCTGGCGCCCGGCGAGAAATGGCTCGCTTTTTTCAGGCGTACCTCAACAAGTAGGATAAGACAAAAAAGTCTGATTTTCCTGCAAAACTAGTCCATTTTGGAACGTTCGTTGAGATGCATCTCGTGCAGCCAACCAACCATGAGTGATTGTTCTGTTCGTAAAAAGGCTTTAAGTCTTCGCGATAAATTCACCGTTACAGAAAACGGCATAAAAAACTTCTCAAATCGGCTAATTTGAGAAATGACAAAGAAAATGACGGCTGTTAAAAGGACAAAACATTAGTTAACGTACATCGCACGTTCTATAAAAACTACTCCAACTTGAAATTGGCAGATGTTGCAAGATAATGTGGCCTATGATTAGGGAAGGGGAGGGCGGGCAAGGGTTTGTACTTTCGAAAAATCAAAGTTTTCGTTTAGTCTGATCTCATTTTTCAATATTTCAAGAATATACTCCCAAAATTCGAAGTCCATCCGAGCGAAACTCTTGAAGTCATTGCCTAGTTAGTCTCCTGTCCTTCAACACTATCAAACGTCTGTTTGCCGTATGTTCAGGAGATGCCCGAAAAAGTGCAAGAACTTATTTGTGCAGATCAGTGCCATTTGCAAACCACTTGACCGATTCATTTCAAACTTGGTACACATTTTCTATACATGAAATACCTCCCTATTACGTTTGGTAACAATTTTTTTCTCACATTCAGGAGGTTCCCCACCCACGAAATGGCGGAATTTTCCGTGAAAAATAGCAGTTCACAGTTCAAACGATTGATGCATACTTTTAAGAAAAATTCACAGAAGAAGTGTGTTTTTCCATGCTGAAACCCTTCCCCCCCCCCCCCCAACAATTTTTCTATGTCTGCTGGAGATTGTTCAATCGTTTGAATTTTTCTTCTATTTTACAGGTGGAGATTTAAACCCAAAAGAAAAAATTATCACTTCTTTCTCTGAAAAAAAAACTGCCCGCAGCGCGGGCACATCCTCTTCGCGGGCAGCTCGCTTCGCTCGCAAGTTTGAGCGCGTTTAGGGCGTGGGTCTTTCGGATCTTGCGCTTCGCGCTCAATGGTAATCTCACCTCCCGCCAAGCGTACTTTCCTAGAGTTGTATAATAAGCTTGTGAAACTCAAAAGCAAAATGTCGACTACTTTAATTTGATGAGTGTGAACTTTCTTTTGTGAAAGCTTCTCCGGCTTTGACGAATACATTCTCATCGCGTGTTAGCATTAGTCATTTTGTATTTTCCAATTATTATTTCATTTTTATGGTTATTTTTCCTGATTGAAATGAAAAATACATATCCTATTAAAGAAGTTGAAAACACATTTAAAGATATTTTCCTGGTAAAGAAGTTGCGTCTATTTGATTTTTCCTAAGCCTGTGTCAATTGTCTAAAAGTTCATTTTCTTCATTTTTTATGTGCTCTTTTATAAATGAAGAAAAAACTACTTGTCCTATCAAAAAGTTCTTTTACCAAATTTGTAGATCTTTTCTTGGTGCAGAATTTTGCTCCATTTATATTTTCCCGTACCCCACATGGTTTGACCAAAAACTGAAGCTTTCTATTTTCCATTATTTTTTGTGCGACTAAAATTTGAATTTCGGATTTTTTGGGAAAACTCGAAAAGTTGTAAAGATCTTCATGGAGGGCCCTCAGAAAGAAACATTTTTTTTCATATTGCGTGGGAGAATGTTTCGCAAAACTATAACTCCGCAATAGAGCAAGAAAAATCTAAATTGCGTACCCTTCCAATAACTGAAATCATTCAAATCTAAAGTCTTCCTTTGGAACTCTTCTGGAATACTAGTTGACACAATCTTCAAGGCTTCCCCCAGAAGTTTTATATTTTGTTGGCCCAATTTCGCCCGCCGGTTTTTTAGTTCATAACTATTCTTCTAGAAGCCATTTTTGGATTCCTAGATCACGTAAATGTAAGGATTCCAGTAGGACTGATCTGACTGGATCGAAATTGATCAAATCTACCAGCGGCGATCGCCCCACATGATGCTGTCTTTGAGATTGCCTTCTGAAGGATTGCTCAGTTCTTAGTTTCGCATTTCTGGTTGGATAAACCCTTTCATTATTTACTGTCCTCCCTTTGGTTTCGCAAAGTTCACACCCATAAAATCCTCCATGGCCCTTGACGCTTTTAATGAAAGATCTTGCTGGTGTGTCACAAGCAAACGCTGATATTTCCACGCTGTAAACTCTGTCTTGTATTGTTACGCCATCTTCTAGAAGAAGACATTTCTATGATAAAGTCTTCGAAAAACTCTCTAATCGAGATCGGTTTTGAATCCCCACAAAATATGGCAATGATAAACGGCCACGATTCGTACTCATTATCGTCAACGTTTCCTAGAAAAACCCAGAACTGTATAGACGAGCGATTGTATATAGCCACTCCGTCTATGTTCAATATTAACTTGATTATACGTTTAGTATAATCTTCTGGAATAATGTTTCTTAAGTTTTCTTCTACACCACTGTAAACATATTTGCCCATGGTTCCTTTACCACTTCCCATCGGACGAATCACTTGTAAATATCGTCTTGTTTTCAGTAAAGTTGTTGCAGAAATAGGAACGTCGTAGCCCTCTGCCTTCAAAAGTTTTTACATATCCGTCAAGCAAGCTCTCGTCATGCTTTGAATATATTTATTTGCCCAAGCTTGCACTTTGGTTGCCATGGTTGTTTCAGCATTGTCTTCCTGATCAATAGGAAGGTTCCCATCAAAGGGCAGTGAGGCCTGCACTGGTTGAATCAGTGGCAACGGCTGCGCAGGAGCACTGTCTGAAGAAACCGCCTAAGTGCGACAAATCTTCAGTATTCTCATCGCTGGAAGTCGATGTCACTGATCGCTTCAAACTCCGGAACTTCTTTTGCCGTTGATAGGTGCTCATATTCTAAACATTTTATTTTTGAAAAAGAAAACACATGAACCACTGCTGAATGTAACTTTACTTCAAGCGCTTATTCAAAAAACCATTATTATTTGCGATATTAATTGGAATGATGACATGCCGCGATTACTATTACGAGTGAAGTCTATATAGTTCGATTTGGATGAATCGTTTAAAGTTATCGAAAAAATAATACACTCTGGTATACACCAGAGTGTGCGTATTCTTAAGAACGTCAAAAGTTATGATTTTCTTACTCATAAGAATGACGGATCTTCGGGTTTTGGCACTAACGAACTCCAAAAGTTAAAGAACTTGCTCGCTGCCCGTATCTCTGTTTGGTTCTCTGAATGCATATTTCCTATTGAAAATATATTCAAGAGCATAACTATTCTTCGAAACAAGTGTATTTTTTAATATTTTTGAAATTCAATTCATAAACGAATACAGAGTATATGGATATTAAAATTTATGTACATGACGATTATAAATTTATATTTTAATTGATATTCATACAGATATTAAAGGACGAGATTATTTCGCCCATTTTTTTGGTCGAAATAGCATGCTTCCTTTATTCCGCCCATATTTTTGGGCAAAATAGCATGCTTGCCTTGTTTCGCCCGATGAAGCTGGCGAAATATTGAAAGTAGCTTATTTCGCCTACCGGAATGTGTAAGAAGTGGGAGACGGTGATATTATAAACGTTATCTTTGCACGAGCAAAACCTGAGACGCGAATAAACAAATATAACCTGAAAATGTCTACTGGTTATAAACATCTCAGTTAGGTGGCGCAAAAATCGAATGCGCGAAATTTGAATTTCATTTTACTTGCTATCATCGCGACGATTGGAACTTTCTAATTCGAAAAAACAAGAAGCAAAGAACATCCGCGATTATGCTGCATTGGTAAGCTTGGGCCAAGCATGACTGCACTGATTTGCTACGATTATCAACAGCATTGGGTTAAACAAAACTAGGTTGATATTCTTTAGAAAAAGGAGCTTTGGATATGAAGCGGAGTACCAAATAATGATTTCATGGTTGCAAATTATTCACAACAGAAGAAAAAAGAATGGTGATGCCTCAACTTTTATGGATAGCAAATATAATTCACATACTTTTGAACAAGATAAAATAAGTTTATAAATTCGGAAGCGAAAATTTTCAGTTTCAACAGATTTTATTTGAACTTATCCAATTTCATGATAGAATAGGCGTTAATGCTCACGGAAATCCTGCTTTGAATCCTTTCAATTTGAAATGTCCTATCTACTAAATTCAAAATTTTTGGTTTCAAAATGGTTCGTGTTGAATATAATATAAAGTTCAGAACAACGAGTGTTACGCATTATTCCATTTTTTCGACGATGATTGATTATTTATGAGACTAAATGTTTCGAAATCAGATCATCAGAATTTTGGAATTTTTCATTTAAAGTTCTCAAAAGAATACTTACAATTTTTTCAATTCCAAGTTTTTGCCATCCAAATTAGAAAATACCGAGATGGAAATCGTCAAAATCAATCAAAATTGTCAATCAGAAAATGTTTACGACTGAATAATTCTATATATAAAATTGGAAGAATGGAACAATTGATGATGAAGACGATTTTAAATATTATAATTTACAAAGTCTTCAAGAATAGAATAATTGAAACTTGAGATTGTTTGAAATCCAATCATTTCAGATAAGAAGAATGACAGAATAAATAAAAATTCATAAATTTTTTGGAAAGAAACTATTTTTGATTCCAAATTTGAGAGAAGGATGAAGGTACTAACCAGATTGATCGAGTTCGAACCAAAATTTATCAGAATTTAGGATTCTCGAATTAGAATCTTATTATCTTGTTTCATCTCGCTCAAAAGTATATGAATAAAGTTTTGTTATCCATAAAAGTGAAGTTGATATATCTACATTAATTTACTCATCGCCCATATTAGTTCATGTTGAGAGGCAAATAATCCTTGATTTAAAAATAATCAAAGTTTGACAAATACAGATTCAAATTTCCACAATGGTTTTATCTCAAATGGAAAGTTATCGAAATATAATTTATTCTCAATAAAACGTTGAAAACTGAACAATTTCAAACGAACATCTCTCAAAACTTGAAGAAGTTCATATCAGAGAAAAAGTTTTTCTGCGATGAATAATTAAAATCATGAAGACATAATTTTTTCGCAAGTCTATGCTCTCAAATAGATCAAAAGTGAATGGGTTTTAATGTTCGATTTCAATTCGCTGAATATTCTAAACACGTTAAATTTAAACTTATGGATCACAAAACTGTACACGAAAAAGTTTTTAAGAATTTCTGATGCAGTATTATATTTCAAAATAATTTTTTATCAAAGTAAAATTATTTTCAAACTTCTTTATTATGAAAAGTTCCAAGACTAAACCGTCTTGGCCTTTGAGCCTTCTTTGACATTTTGAGGTTATATTTGTTTTAAACGCGTCTCATGTTTTGTTTATGCGATGATGTAGTTTATAGTATAGTTATGAATAATTAATTGATTTTATTGATAATATTGTGCCCGTCTCCCCCTTCTCTAATGATCCAGTGGGCAACAGACTATAAGATACGTAACTTTTGACTGGTTATGGGAAAAGGCCATGATTACAGATGCTGGAATTTCGGTACAAATAGACGCATTTTCCCAGTACACGTACACTCGCGGAAGCTCACATTAAAGAACTAATGAAAAATGTACTCACGGATACGATGTACTCACAAGATATCTTCTGTTTTCGAAATCTTTGACGATGCTGATGTTTTCCGTGTTTACTCACACATGTACTCACATTCTACAACAACTTACGCGCGCAGGCGCAGGTACTGCTACCGCCATGATAAAACGGCGGGTAATCAAAAATTTTCGTAACTTTCAAAAGCAAAGTATTAACCAAAACAGGAGAAAAAAACACATCTCTATCAGCATAATAAGTAAAACATGCATGGATCGGAAATAGCAGGAGCTTAGAATTAGCTACGTGCATTTACAGTTCAAAAGCTCCGATGACTTTTGCAAATTAGAAATGGGTTGGGTCCACGGTCGTATACACAGGTCCGGGGGCTCTCGTGGTGGGGGATGTTCCCTTATTGAAGCTTCCGGTTCATTCAGA
>WSXT02139944.1:0-10500 GCA_011762715.2 Neuroterus valhalla
ACTTTCATTCCAAGGAATTTAGAGTGTATCAGAAGGATAACAATAAACCTTATAATATGATAATATTATAATATAATATATAATCATTATATATTATATTATAATATGTATTATAATATTTGTATTTTCGACCGGAAACATTAATTTTCTACTAACAGACAAATTTTCGATGAAAACCATGGATTTATTATTTATTAAAATATTTTATAATTAAAAATTAATATCACACCTTAAAAATGTTTTTAAGGTAAAAAAACTTGAATCTCCAACCAAATAGTTGATTAAAAAAAGACTTTTCAAACAAGATAGTTGAACCTCCGAACGAGCAGTTGCATTTACGATTGAGAATTATGCATTTTTTATCTTAAAGTACAGATATTGAACAGAGTCATTACATTTTTTATCAATGATAAAAATTTTTTACGGAAAGACGAAGTTTCAACAAAATACTTGGAATTCAAATAAAGTGGAAGGATGTATATATAAATTTGGTATCGAGTTGATAATAGAAAAGTTTCATCAAGCATTCACTTTCCATTCATTTCGGCTCAGCTTATGCAACCAAGCCCTAACCTGAAAATTGAATACTCTTTTTTAATAAATACTAGTATTAAATATTTCTCAGATTGTTTTCAAACAGAAAGTGTTGAGATGAGCCGATTTTCGAGTGATAATAAACTTTATTTTTAACAGAAATAGTCCCTTAGTATCTGGTAGAAATGTAATTCTAGTATTTGTCAAGTGAAATAGGGAAATTGTTGGTAATTAGGGACTGTATCCTGTTATGCAAAAATTTGAAAAATAGTTATCCATAAACTCCAATCACAATTTATCCCATTCCTAAACATGATTTTACAATCCATATTATATTATTTTATTCTTAGGTTTTTTGAATATGTTATGTGTAAAATTTATTTTAAGTAGGATCAGTGTCTTCTAAGAAAAACAAGTTACTTGTTTATTTGTTTCATAAAAGCAGAGTTTTATATTCAATCATCCGATAAGTATATGAGCTCATGGTTCTCGCACTCATCAGGAGTTACATGAATGTTTGCATATTACGTAACATTACAAATCATATAGTTGAATACCCAAACGAAAAAAAAGTTTATCCAAAAGGTAAAATTTTTTCGTCAAAAACACGAAGTTCCTACGAAAACTTTGTACTATGAACCCGAAAATATAAAGGATGCATCGAGAAAATTAGTTTCCCACAAAAAGGATAAAATCTTGGAAAGTTATCCAAAAATTCCCAAAGAACTCTGGTTTTTATGAAAGGGGAATATCCTTCATGATGGTTGAATTTTCAACTACGAATGGAATATTTGGGTTTCAACTGAAAAAAATTAATATTAAAATCAAACAACGATTGTTAACAATGTTTGAATAAAAAAGATGATCTTTGAAGATCATTAATGATGTGTTAAAAAGACGAATTTCCTACGGAATCGCAAAAAAAACGAACTATCAGCCAAAAATAGTTGAAATTTTCATTTAAAATTCTGATATTTTCGCTCGCATTGTATTGGAAGAAGAATCCATAAAAATAGTGATTTTCTTGGAAACAGGACAAAAATTAGAATTCTGCACGTACACATATAATTACGCAATTCATTTTATCAGAAGCAGAGTCCCATTTTTGTTTCACTAGAAAACATCATAAAATATACCAATAGGAAGAAGAAATTAACGCGAACATTGATTTATTAAAATATTTAAACTTTCAACAAAATAGATCAAATTGGACCCAAATAGATTAATTGTGAACCTCAAAAGATGAATTTCCATTTAGGAATATGAATTTTTTCTCGAGAGACAAATTTCCAACAAAGAAGACGAATGCCTAACTACAACATATTTACTTTCAATCAAGGAGATAAACTCCGTCAAGAAAAAAAAATTCCTAAATGATTAATCGAATTTTCAAAAGCAAGATTTGTTTTTTCTACTAAGATAATCAAATTTATCAAAAAAGATGCATTTACAACCAGGGGATGAAGTTCCGAATGAAATATTAAATTTCTTAGGTATTGTAGTTACACCGAAAGACGAAAAAGCGGAATTGAAAATGAAATTGGAAAGGTATGAAAGGTTTCAACCAAGAAGTCGAAATCTCAAACAGAAAGAACATTTTTCAACGAATATCATGAATTCTGTATCGGAAAAGGCCAACTTTCTGCGGGATACTCTAGATTTCAACCAAAAAAATAAACTTCCAGACAAAAAGAGTTGCATTTTTTCTATTGAATTCTATTATTGTAGCTTACATCATATTACATAAAAAGCATAGAAATAGAAAGTTTTTCGAAATAGAAAAAAAAACAGAAATCCAGACGTCTGAAAGTAATGACTCAATAATTCATAATTTATCAATAGAATGATTGATCTTTCAACAAAATGGATGAATTTTTGAACAAAGAGATGAATTTCGAACCTCAGAAGATGAATTCCCTCATCAAGAACTGTTTAAAACCTCAACGTTTACGAAGATTATCGAATTTTTTTTATTTTTGATGAAAATTTCTTCGAAATCAATTTTACTTGGGGCTCTACTGGCCTTAAGGAACACATGCTCATTATAATACTCCTTCTTGAGATTCACATCTCGCATAGTTTGGCTGTCAAATTCAATTCTTCCTTGCTTAAAAAGCATTATCACGATTAAAATAAAAAATATACGTCTTATTCAAAAATATTTCATATAAAACTTGTGTACATTTTTGAGATGAAACATTTTTATTCTCAATCTTTCTTCTTGGTTCTTATTGTTTCACTGAAAAATTGTATTATTACATTCTCATTCTGAATGAGAACGTATTGGTTTTATGCGAAAATTGCCTTTCGCGGATTTAATGAAGTCTCCACGTTTTGAGACCCACTGAGACAAAAAAATGCTTTTTACGAAGGTGTCTGTCTGTAGTCTGTAGTCTGCAATCTGTAGTCTGTAGCCTGTAATCGATTTACTCGGTAACTTTCGAAAGAATAATCATATTGGATTGCGCTTTGGTATAATTTTTCAAGGCAGAAAAAGAAAGGACGAGTTCGTTAACCAGCCATTTCTGACCAATGGTTCTGGTTTCATTAATCGAAATTTTTTTGAAAAATCAAAAGAGCAGATTTCTACTCAAACTATGCAAGGAGCAAGAAAATGTTGAGAAAATTTCATTTCCCAGCAAAACTATGCGAGATAAGAAAAAAATAAAAAGTGCCAAAATTGTTCACCTTGGAAAAATCTAAAAATTGCCTGTGACCCATTTTTCGATAAGACGAATTTTTTCCGTTTTGATCACGATAACGTACAAAAAAAAAAACCATTTTCCAGACAAAAAATAAGGGACAAGAAGAACTATCGAATTGAAAAATTGTTTATCTGAAGAAGGCCTTCAAGTTTTATCCGAAATATTTTTCAGCAATACGTATATTCTCTGTTTTTTACCATGAAAATGCTTTTTAAACAATGAAAAATTCAATTTGCTAGCCAAACTATGCGAGATGCAAATATAGGTTACATCTATATTTACCTCTATCGTTCCTTGAGGTCGATAGAGCCTGAAGTATGGAATATTTGTTTATACTCTCTCCCTGTTACGGGTTTGAGAGTCTCGGCATAACCTTCTCTCTATTCCTTTGCACACCTCACCACTAACTCAGGGGTGAGAGGGACCTACAGTTTACGGTGGGTTCCGAATCACCAAGAGCAACAGCTACCTAATTCTTGGAGAACTTAAAGAACTCTAGAGGGGCTCACGACTCTCCGTTGCCCGCCGAAGCTCTTCCAGTTTGCGAGGCGGGAATCGAACCCACAACCAGATAGTAGCGTGGGTCCAAAGCTCATGCCTTAGCCCAAAAATAGAAACAAATTCAATAGTTTCCATAGAAGTAGAGGTTTTTAACAGTTTTGCAATATTTGCAACTCTGTGTATGCATTACACTGTAAACTAGATCGAGCACACAAGTAGCCGAGCGCGTAGTGCGAGGTAAATACATAATTGAGCAGAATTTCCCATTCACCTTGTCGAAAGCTTTCTCTAGATTAACAAATGCACAGAAAACTTTTTCGTTTACTCTAAGGCTTTTTCCCATGATTTATTTGAAGCTAAATATCTGATCCGCACATGATCTACCTGGTATAAATCCACATTGAACTTTGAACATTTGAACATTGTTACTCCTATGACTTCACTAATAAGTATTTTGGTAAATATTTTTTCCACAGTACTTAGTAAGCTAATCGCGTTATAATTATTACAGTTTCCCTGACCCTCCTTGTAGATCGGGACAATAATCGCCGTTCTCCAATTAATCGGAACTTCGCTGTTCACAGCACACACATTAATAAATCCGCACAGGCACACAAACAAAGATCCGTCACCGAACATTAGCATTACGATTAAAACAAAAACTACATGTCTATTGAAAAATTCAATAATAACAAATTTGTAGCTCATTTTTGGGTAGAGAACTTATATTGCTTCAACCTTTTTTTTAGGTTGTGTAGTTTTTCTAGATATTTATTGTTTTCATTCTTAATTTTATTTTTTTACGGTTTAAACAACGACTATGCGTCTCATCAAAAAATTTTTGATCACGAATTCAAAGATCTTTTTCGAGTGAACAACTGTTTTCTTTATTTCTTTTGCCTTGGCCTTCTCCTTTTTTCGAAAATTTCATTGTTTCTTTATTTCACGTTCAAAGTTATTTTTTCTGAATGAAATGAAAACAAGATATCCTTCAAACTCGTGTCCTTCCTCCAGAAATTCAATTAGTTCATTTTTGATATAATTTTTATGAAAGAAGCAAAAACCACTGGTCTTCTCATAAAGTTCTTATAATCGGGGACAAACTAACTGGAACTCACTTGTCCAGTTGTTTTAGCAAGGGCGTGGTTAGTGGCCACTGCCCTCGTTAAAATAGGGACGAAGGGGGCGGTTCCTACATGGGTATGTGTGCAATAATGTATAAAACTTTCGATAAAATAAAAACTATGCTAATTAGAATTTGTTTGTTGCCTTCTTCATAGTTGTTTGATTTGAGGTCAATTTGATAGCATAATTTGAAGCATTTCTCAAGACTTTGAGTTGAAATTCGTGATGATTCAAAGCTTCTTGATCTTAAGGTGAATTTTTCTTGATCTGTTCTAACTGTTTTAATATGTCTTGGAAATTTGAGACATTGATTGGTTCCTAAATAGACTTTAAAATATCCGTTTCACATGTTTGTAGATGTTTATTTGTACTTACGGTAAATTGTGTGTTCTCTTGAAGTACACAAGGATGTTTTCATTGTTAAATTCCGGGATCTGTTATTTTAAGTTTTAATTGTTTTTCAAATTGACATTGACAGAAAATTATTAGATATATTTTTTGTTGATGTGACCATGTGTGTATTTGGCTGCGTAAGAGGCACCCAAGTTGATTTTGAAAAACTTATTGTTTGAAATTCCTAAATAAGTTGAGGTTGGTTGATTATAGATGTTTGAATTTATGGATTTTTTGTTGATTCGACTGAATGTATCTTATGAAAATCGAATTTTTGATTTGAGAATAGTAGTATATGGAAAAGGAAGATGAGTTGTTTATTAAGTGTAAACATACACCTTTGTGCATCTTTATGAAGATTACTTGATTTTTAAATAAGGTATGCAATACGTTCAGGGTATGTTTAATTGAATTTCTAATAATATATTGGTTTCGTTTTCGAGTGAAATTAGTGTTGTTGACCATTTGTTGTTCAGTACAAGTACAGAAGTTAGGTATATTTCTTTCAGCATTTCCATATATTCTCTGGTAAATTCATACGCGGGAATGAGCCAATTAGATACGTGAACTCTATAGTCATCCATACTGTTTGCTGAATTTGATTCAAACCTATCAAACCATAAAATTATTATTGTTTCGGCCTCAGGTCTAGGAATTTGGGTCAATAATGAATCCTTTTGTTTATTCTGAAGAATTGTCTATGCATTTCGCCATGAAATCATGGATTTCTCAAGACTGTTGAACCAAGAATGTACATTTAAAAACAATGGTGTGTTTTCTAATGAATATTTTGAAGACAGAGAACATACCATATGTGTCACGTTCCTCATAATTAAAACTGTGTTAAAAGTTTGAACATTCTGAAGTAATTCTATTTTTTGATTTGTTGTTGTGTAGATTTTTCATGGATAATAGGCAGAGACGTTTGTTTTTTCGCTAGAAAGTTCAACTTTTTGGTGGATTGGTGTATTAGTTTCTCTCCATATGATTTTATTTTGTAATAATTATCCTGTTTGAGTTTGTTAAGATAGTGTATCGACTTTGTCTGAGCAATGTTTTCGAGGTTGGATATGTTTTCTATAGTGTCAGTAATCTGTAGTAATGTGGTTTTACAGTCTTGAAAAGGCCATGATTTCATGGCGAAATGCATAGACAATTCTCCAGAAAAAACAAAAGGATTCATTATTGACCCAAATTCCTAGACCTGAGGCCGAAACAATACAAACTTCATTTCTCTTGAAAACTGATCTAAGTAATTGATGTTATCTGACTACTGGCATAAAAACGAATCGAAAACGGAACATTTTGAATAAAAACATCGTGCTCCGAAACAACTCGGAATTTTCGACGAACTGAGAACTAGAGACACACCACAGGTGACCACTTTTGTAAAAAAGGGGATAAAGATTAATTACGACCCTGAGAAAATGAAGAATCAACGTAGATTTCTATCGCCATGTAAAACTCAGAATCTTTCTCCAAACAATATTATAAATCAGACCAAAACCCACATGACCTTCCAATCAAAAAGCACACACAAGAAATTTCAAAACAACTTAACATTTTTCCGATTCAAAATTTTACAATTACAAATTTCTGACATTAATTACCACATTACTGACACTATAGAAAACATATCCAACCTCGAAAATAAAATTGCTCAGACAAAGTCGATACAATTTCTTAACAAACTCAAACAGGATAATTATTACAGAATAGAATCATATGAAGGAAAACTAATACACCAATCCACCAAAAAGTTGAACTTTCTAGCGGAAAAACAGACGTCTTCGCCTATTATCCATGGAAAATCTACACAACGACAAATTAAAAAATAGAATTACTCAAGAATGTTCAAACTTTTAACACATTTTCAATTATGAGGAACGTCACACATATGGTTTGTTCTCTGTCATCAAAATATTCATTAGAAAACACACCATTGTTTTCAAATGTACATTCTTGGTTTTACAGTCTTGAAAAGGCCATGATTTTATGGCGAAATGCATAGACAATTCTTCAGAATAAACAAAAGGATCAATTATTGACCCAAATTCCTAGACCTGAGACCGAAACAATAACAACTTCATTTCTTCTAAAAATTGGTCTAAATAATTAAAAGTTATCATAAAATTATTGGACATTCAAATATTCATGTTTTTTGTATATATTTTCAAATGATGGTTTAGAAACATAAGTATTTTCAAACTATATTTAAGTTTTGGGTTCAGTTTTAGAATGTTTGAAAATCATATTTTGAATATTTGAATAAACTGAATCCTCTTCATCTGGAAAATGGCGTAAGTTTCCCATGAAAAATTGCTCGTGAATCCATTGATTAAATAATAAATACTGTGTTATATTTAGTTGTGATTCCATTCTGATATCGTGATTCCCTCTCTCGCAAAACTTTTCTTTGTTGATCCCTTATGATATATAAGAATTTCGTAAGAATGAATTTTCAAATTATCAGGGATGGTCCCGCAGCGAGAACTCCCAAGCTAAAGCCTAAACAACCGTGCTCAAAGCTGGATGGCACCTGGGTGTTGTGTCCCTTCCCTAGCTACTCGTGGGAATAACTATGGAAACACAGAACCCTATTCCAGTTATGAATGCGGTTCAAAATGATTGAACACGCAGAGCACCCGACAATGGTTCGGCCAGTATTGCCGATCGTTCCAAGGCTGGGAGTACCGAATAAGATGGAAAAACGATGACGAACCGGTGAGACAATCGTTGTTCTCCATGGACAGATTAACTTGATAATGACCTTTTTACATTCTATGATGCAAGTACTGTTACTAACCGCAGAGGTTACATGGCACGCCTGCATACTCTGTGGCGCCAGAACGCACCTTTCACAGCAAGTGTTAAAAAACCGTGCCTTCAACCTTTTACGAACAAGCGATGGACGCAAAACGCTTCCTTAACCACTGCAAGAACAAGCCGCAGACGAAAATCAGGAAGCGACATTGAGACTAACTGCTGAAACAAGGCTTCCTTCAAGAGACCATGGCGATTTTAGGACAAAGAGAAACATTACATTGAGATTTCTCCCAAGCCTCATGATCTGGCTGGAATGGATGCTATCCTTCGTAAGGATCTCTCAGAGGATTCCGACCTCTAGACCATCACTTGTTCAGTTTATGATGCATTCCAAGGAGCTGTGCAATAACCTCATGAAATCCGAGAGAGAATGCCCACCAATCACTGCTGAGGAGGTGAAGAAAGTATCAAGGGGCACGAAGAGTTCTCCGCTGCTGGTCCAGATTGTATTAAGAACTTTTGGTAGAAGAAGTTTGCTTCATACACACCAATATTTGGCCCGCATCTTTACCTCATATTTAAAGTCGGTGATTCCTAATCTGTAGTGGCTGCTTTGAGGACGAACTGTACTTCTACCGAAGAAAGGCGACTTGTCCAACCCAAGGAACTACAGATCAATAACTTGTCTGAACACGGTGTATAAGATCTTTTCATCTATACTGAATGACAGGACTGTTCGGATAATTGGACCTGTATGGAGTGGACTGATTACCAGAAAGCTTTTGATTCAACTTCCCATAGACTTATCATGTATCTGTTGAATAGCTTGAAGGTTCATTCAGATATAGTAGGATGCATTGAGAGATTAAGGCCTCTTTTGAAGAACAGATTTACTATTTTTTTCTGGAAAACATCGTGTGACTACCAACAGTGTCACTTTCCAAAGGGGTGTCTTTCAGGGTAACGCAATGAGCCCTGTCCTCTTCTGGATCACACTATTGCCACTATCCCTCGCACTCCAAAATTCTTATGGATATCTCTGTGTCAGAACTTCAGTTCGGGAGCATAAGGTACTCATATATTTTATATGGATGACTTAAAGATCTATGCTTCTGGGAAAGAACATCTTGAAGGTGCTGTTAGTATCATAGGGAGGTACACACGAGAAATCGGTTCGGACTTTGGACTGGATAAGTGTGCCAAGATTCATCTGAAACGTGGACGAATAGCACTTATGGATAAGGACCCTGAGCTTGTCAACGGGAGTGCTATCAGATACCTTAGCTTTGGAGAGACCTGCAAATACCTGGGTGTGCCTGAGAGCCGCATTCAAGATACAACATAAGTAAAGGGGGTTTTCCAAAGCAGATAAGAACATCTGCTCCAACGGACTTGGTCAACTGACCTGTCTTTGTTGAACAAGATATCTGTGACTTACATGCTTTCTGTGCCGTCTTAGTTTTACTTTATTCGTTTTGGGTGGTTCCATAGATGAGAAACGAACTCAAGGTCCTTGAAATTACTACGCGCAAGACGATGCATATGAAGAAAAGCTTTCATATCAACTCGTCCTTCCAGCGCTTATACATCGCACGTCGTAAAGGCGGACGTGGACTTCTCAATCTTGAATGCCTATACGATCGAATTATCCTTAGTACTGTTCATATCATCAGGAACGGTAGAGATCCTCTCCTGGCAATGGTCAGGAATCATAAAAAGAACGGCGAAGGAGCATTTCTTTACAAAGCTGTGGAGAAGGCAGCTGAAACCCTTGGCCTGGAACTTAACACCAGAAGTGAGGACAGTGCATTACTCCATCAAGATGCCTCACTTCTCAAAGCACAGGTGAAGAAAGCAGAGGCAAAAACCTTCCTGGAACAACATCAAGACAAGATGATGCACGGAAACTTTTACAAAATTCTAGAAGATCATTCCTTATCACATGAATTAACGTTTGCTTTTCTCATATCCCCTGGACTCAATTCAGGAACGACGTATATGTGTAGACACAAGGCTGCTTTAAGAGTGCTTTACCACTATCTTTGTCGCTCTTATGGCGTTGGCCGTGACCCTGCCCTGCTGAACGCTCAAAGGGAATAGAGTCAATCGTTGAGGATGAGGAGTGCCGAATATACTGGAACTACAATTTCTCGACAATAGGCCCTAACCAACACACATGACCCGACATTGTGCTCCTTGACAAACGTGGCCGAACCATATTTGTGATCGAATTCTTGGCCCCGGCCGACTACAATATTAAAGGCAAGGGAACCGAGCAAAAGGAGACGTTCAAAGATCTCAGAGAACACCTACCGCGGCATCATCAAGGATATTCGCTCGAATTAACTGTTCAAAGAGCAGTCTTACTTGGGTCGCTCCGTGTCCTGAAGACACACGAAGGTTTCACCGGACCTTTATTGTGATTTTCTCTTGCATGTGGTCTGATTAACTTGTCGATATAGTCCAATGTCATTAT
>WSXT02139955.1:0-10500 GCA_011762715.2 Neuroterus valhalla
TGTGCAAAGGAATAGAGAGAAGGTTATGCCAAGACTCTCAAACCCGTAACAGGGAGAGAGTATAAACAAATATTCCACTATTCCACTATTCCAATCTTCAATGCTCCAATATGAATTCCCATCTAAAAAGCTCCTTCTTAACTCAATAGAAATATTACTTTTTAACGGAACAATCGTACTTTCAACCAAAGCAATCAACCTTCAACAGAATTTGAATCGTATTCACGGCAAAATGATCAAATCCTCAAAGACCAACTAAGACTTCAATATTAGACTTCTAGTAGAAATTCAAAACATTTTTGTAAAGGGCGAGCCATCAACTCAAAATTCTCCGAAAACAATTGGACAGAAATCTTTGTGATTAGAGCACCATACGGGAGTGAATTTGAAACTGAGATGTGTTCAAATTCCACCAGAAATCTATTATTGAATTTTCAGTTAAGAAAACATCCTGATTGAAATTTTTTCGAAAAGTCATCATATAGATTGGAAATTTCATTTTTCTTGGTTGAAATCACTCAATTTTCTCCTACTCCAAGTGTACTATCAAACTTTTACTTAGGAAATCGTCTCTTTCAATTAACATGCTGATTTCCCTGTCGAAAATTTAATTGTAATTTCGTTAAATAACCATCTTTTTTGTTTAGGAATTCCTTCTTCTTTAGCTGAAAATTACTTTTATTATTTTCAATTACTTTCTGAAAAGGTTGTTGAATAAAACGCGTGTGATACATGCGCATAGACAATCGCCTATTTTTTGCACTTGTGTCACGAATACTAACTTTGAATAGATTTACAGATTTTTGCTGAGAAATTACTTCCCCTGTTGAATAATGGTAAATAACCGACTTGTTTTTAAATAAATTGGTGGTATTCCACTAATTTAGATAAAGAGATCGTATTTATTTGAATTGCAATTAGAAATTATGACAATACATGTGAAGAAAGTACATAGAAATTCGATTGATTGATTAATACGTTTGTCAATGAATTTTATGAAATTCAAACATAAGATAAATATACTGCCTGCGATTAAACATGCTTCTCTAATTTTAGATTTTAAAATATTCTTGTTTTTCCTACCATTAAGCCATAATCACTATGATATACAGAAGGGCACCATTTTCCTGCCAACATAAGAACAGCACGCAATATCCCCGAACGGTCACCCATCCAAGTACTAACCAACCCCAACGCCGCTTGACTCCAGTATTTGGACGAAACTAGTTCTTCTAACATGTCATGGACATCGACCAATAAGATTCTATCAATGGGATTTAGGAAAATCTCTAAGATTAACCACATAATTTCAACCAGGGTCCTTATTTTTTCGAAATGGAGAAAAATCTTTTTTATAGTGAAATACAATCAGTGCGTTATTTTTAAATATTGTTCGAAATGTTCCAGCTCCAGTGGCGAACGCACTGTTTGCCACTGTCCAGCTCATATTTAATCATACTAGTTACCATCTCATTTTTCCTCCTGAATTATTTGTATTTCAAGACGTTCGTCTCACAATGATTGATGACAATATTATATACAATTTGCAAAGAAAAATAACCTGCTACCTAATGAAAATATCAATAAGATTGTTCAAAAACATAGTAAAATTCGAATTTCGGAATAAAAAACAGACACTCCCTATGGAATTTCTTGAGTTTTTGCATCAACTTTAATTACTTGTCTTAATACTTGCACCAACTGTAGATTTTGCTAATGAAGAAATTTTCACTATGATAAACCCATTTTTGAACATTGATAGGTGCTTGAAAGAAGGTAGTGAATAGTTTCGGAAATCCTACCGTCAGTTTTGAGAATTCAGTGGTCAAAATAAGCCCACCAAATTTTATTAACTTTTCTGCAACCTTCTTCAAGTTATTGTGTCCACGAAAAAGTGTGATATCCACGCATCCACACACACACACACAAACACACACTCGGGCAATTGTTCCAAACAGTTGTAACAGACATCTTGTAAATGAGGAACTTTCAATCAAACCAATCAAAATTTTCTCGGAATTGGTGTCATCACAAAACTTCCTCTATAAAGGAGCAAAAGGGATACAAGAAATGGATATGCACAAGGATTGGAAGATTTAGATTGGTTTACAAAATCAGAGAATGGATATGCTGGTACAAGAAGGAGAACAGAGAGTGCAGAATATACGAATCAGGAGATTAAATACAAAATCATGCATTGGAAGGATGTGTGAGAGGAATTCAAGATAAAGGGAGCTGGTTAGATAATATGGTAAGAAGGTCACGAAAGGGCGAATTGGGTGAGGAGCGCATGGAGGAATTGGGGGAATGAAATCCTTCATTTAATAAAAAAATATTTTAGTAGAATGGAAGCTTTTAGAATAATAATAGTTGAAGAGGAGTAGAGCTGAGTAAATTTATCCATCAAAATAAGTGCATGAATAAAATCAAGTATGGTCTTATGCAGTGCAATAGTTGAGGAAGACCTGGGCCAGGATTAGTTTCACCTTCTGTACCCGTATATTTCTTAAACAGAGCCAATCGAAATCCGAACATGCGTTCAGATTTGACATAAAGTTTTCTTTAGGGTTCGGCAGACTTGGGCAATACCGTTACCATTTTCTTGGTTTCAGTCTGCCATGTGATAACAAACAAAGTAATAGTAAAAAAGAGGAAGTGTAGGATAAGTAAGGAAAAGAAGAAGTAAAAAGTAGAGAAGAAGGGAGTCATAAGGAGAGGGTGGATGATTTGGGATACGTGAGGGGGAAAGAGGGTGGAGGCTTAAACTTTCATTTCACACATGCATGAATTGTTCATTTTACAAAGCCTTCGAAGCGAGAAAAAAGTTGGCGTTTACAACTCACGAGTGTCGGACCAATCTTCGCGCATGCTCACATCGCAAATTCTATACATAACCTCTCTAAAGAGCGAGCGAGCCAAAGATATACCGTCTCGCTCAGTAGTCAGCTATTTTACGAGAATTTGTAGAAAGTACAGTGATGTTTATAGGTCTAGTGTTGATAAGCAGCCTACACCCGCTCTTGTACACGTGATGATAATACTTAGTCATGAATTTATACAATGATTTATTTTTAATAAACTTCTCACATTGCACGTACTCAGAGTCGTGTGAACGCAATTGAAGATGGTTACTAAATGCTGCTATGTGCAAACCGTGTCTACTCGAGCTAGAGTGGAAACCCACTCGCGACTCTGATTACGTGACATAGCCATCAGACGGGATAAATGGTAAACTAGTGATGTACTGTCGGCAATGCAGATTGATTTGTATGTTCAAGGATTGCTCTAGCGTGCACGGATTGCAAACCTAAACTCTTTCATCACTTCACAGACATAGAAGTAATATACTCATGCATATGTAAAACGTAATATCGTATGTAACGCTGAAAGTGTTGGTTTTTACCAACTCGTAGAAGTTGGCTGCACGAGTTGCAGGCACGCCGTGGCAAAACTTTATACTCGTAAGTAATGACTACTTTACTCCCCTTGTAACACATTACACCATTGAATAATATATTAAATAGGCTACGTTAATAATTTCTTTGTAGGCAAATGTCAACTACTCTGTTTTTCAAATCGTATAAGGATGCACCCCATTACCAAAGCGGCCCTCGCGGTGAATTATTCTTTGATCGGCATTGTTGCGTGGCTCAGCAGTATAAATACGTCGTTCCCACTGATAATGATGGAAGAATCGCTCGTTCAGAACCTTGTCTTCCGCCACTGCTATATTTTCGTCGGTATCTGTTTTTACGGAAAATCTTTCTAGCTCGCCGTTATCTTAATGGTTAACGATTGGATACAAGTATTCATCTAAGTATCTTTCTATCAGGCATCTTATCTCATCCTCTTTCTCTACTGCTACTGAAAATATTGAGTCTCCTGGAATAGGCGCAACCAAAAAGGGCTCACTTTCGTATATATGAACATCAAGTTATAAATGGTATGGTGCCCGTAAAGGGACCTGCAGCCTCCATGTAAAACGCCGAGCTGATTCTGTAACAAATTAAATTTATTTAATCGAGGTTGGTCATGGCCTAAGGACCACAGAGGTCTGAGGGGTTTGTTAGACTTTGGTTCCTTCTTCTCTTAGAAAAAAGCCTCAACTGAAAATCAAAATTATACTTTTGAGAACTAGGAGCCTAGTGGGCTCCTCATTCTTTTGTTACTTTTCCTTTTCAGAAATTCGTTAATTATTCTAGAAAAACTGTACTTAAAGTATTTAACGGCCCTGCTGACCCCTTAGACTTTTGTCAAACTTCATGTTAAGAAAGCGTCAATTGAATTTTAGGATAAGACATTGAGGAAAAGGGACTCGTCAGCTCCTTAGCCTTTGTTACATTCTTTATAAGAAAGAGTCAATCAATTTGAAAAACTGTGCTACCGAGAATTAGGGACTCAGCAGGCCTCTTTGAACTTCGGTACAGTCGGAAGGTTTTGTTCCCCTCATTTCACAATATTTTTGTCTTCTTTCGGAGTTTCTCGAAGTGAGTGTCTCACCACTCTGCTTCCTTTCTAGATTTGATTGTACTTGCAGGTCAATATTGTCAAGGAACGCGATGAATATATTGTCATTCGCTATCAAATTTTACTCTCGCTCTGAAAATATCATTGTTCGGAAAAAGATGTTCATAAACACATGCCTTTGAACGAAAGAGTTCACTATAGGGCCGCACGATCTCTAAACTTTAAATTTCGAACTATTTGTTCCACATTTTGGTACAGTAAGAACACACGGCTTTTTTTTGTTTTTTGTAAGTGCAGAAAGGCATTATATATTCCGTTTAAAATTTGAGGTTAGAGGACGTGTTCACTTTACAAATTGTACTTGACTCGACACAGTACTCCGTTCTCGGAACTTATAGTCTCATGTAAGGGAACTTCCTCCAATATGAGAGCCCGTGGACCTGAGTATACGACCGTGTTTGTAACAGACTATAAGATGGAGATTATGTTCACAAGATACCCCACTGGAAGGGGCTGAGCCTGCGGAGGGGCAGAAGTTGGACCAGTAGACGGCGAATAGAGTGTCGACGAGGGCTGGTCTGACAACTGCTCAGAGGGCGAACCCCCTTTTGGCGTTATCGGTAGACGCAGCAACTCGGGCTCGTTGCTCCTATCTGAGCAGTTTGAGCTCCTCAGTGAGATCACTCTGGGGGAACTTGGAAGAGTGTCTCCAAAACAGTGGCCTAGGTTCGAGATCTCCTTCCGCAGGGAAAAAGTCTTTGTATTCATTGCTGCCGACCCTGCAGTCAAAGCTTGGCTACTGAATTTGTTAGTCCTCACTAGAGCCATCATCCTCATTAATCGTCAGGTACTAAGCAAACTTCGGATTGAGGCACAGCGGGGAGTTCCGGACAGCTTTAAGTTGTGCAGGTTTCTGAATCCCAGATGATGTCTCTTGTGGCCCTCAACTATAGTCTTCTCTACCACTTTAGAGAGGTCAACTTCAAAGTTGCCGCCCGAGGACAGGAGGAGCCTGTCAGGAGAGAAGAAGACCAGGTGCAGACGTAAATGACTGTTTCCGGCCTGTTCATTACCCAGATTGACTTTCATCACAGCAAAGGCGCCTCTGCGTCTCTTCAGAGGATCATGGCTGTGATACTCTTATGAATCTCACTAATCCAGGTGCATGGTTATTTTGAGGAGCCAGAAAAAGATAAGGAGGGGGCTTGTTTTTTTACAGAGGCCCTAAGACGACCAAACCAAGGGCATGCATACTGGCGGAGGGAGTAGACTTTGTCCCACTGCTGGAACTATGCTCGAGGGACCTGATGGTTATATTCACGAAGCTCAGAGGAATTGAGGAGCTGGTCGCAGGGTACTGTAGGAATACTTTACGGTGAAGGGATCCTCTTCTGTTGGGATGCGACGCCAACTCTCACCATACTTTGGGAGGTAGTTTGGACACCGTCAGGAGATGAAACGACCTACTTCAATATCTGATTACTACTGACCAAGATATTCTCAAATTGGGGAACACCCCGACGTTTCAAGACACCATCAGAGAGAAAGTCATTGACATCACTCTCTGCACCAGCAGTTTCAGATACAAACTCAAACGGTGGAAAGTCTCAGACGAACACATTCTCCCAGATCACTCACAGACAGAGTTTAAGTTGGAATCTACCATGCCCGCATGCTATTAGTGGACCAGCAACTAATATCTTAAGGATGCCATCAAGTTTTCCTACGTGAGGAGTTGTCAACAGACATCGAGAGAGGAGTGGAGGCAGCTAGACTCTAAAATTGTCCGACGGAGGGTATTCGGTGTCAGACGAGGAGACCTTGGCTCACCTGATCAAGGTACATTTTTCGGGCTTCACGAAGTCTGGAGAAGAGGAGGCGACACTTCTGAGGCACACAATGCCGCCTTGTGCCCAACTTTGATGAAGCAGGCTGCTTACGAGATTGTTACTCCCTCCATGATCAGGTGGGCCCTGAAGTCTTTCAGCCCTCACGAGACTCCTGATCCAAATGGCATATATCCGATCATCTTACAGAAGGTTGATGAGATCATCATTGGGCTACTTGTGAGGCTTGCTAGGGCTAGTCTGACACTAAGCTGTGTCACGACGGTATGTAGATGTACGCAAGTAGTCTTCATTCTATCAAGAAAGCCACTCCACAGAAAACAGCACGCTTATAGGGCTGGTCACTCGACCGAAACGGCCCTATGCGGAGCAGTCGACCTGATCGAAGGTTACCCAAGCAGAATGGAATCGTGATCGAAACCTCTATGGACATTGGAGGCGTCTTTAACCACACCTCTAGAAAAACAAGATCCTAACAACAACTAAGTGTGTAACCACCTTGCGTGGAACTGTTGATTCGAGTTGTCCACAGGAAGGCCTCCTATTGACCTTTTTGTCGTGTCTGGAAGGAGATGAACTGCTTCATCTACTCACGAATCAAGGCTACCACGCCATAGTCTATGCGGATGACATAGTGGTCATTGAACGTGGCAAACATCTAGGCTGGCTCTTTGGGGTAATGCAACAGGCACTGGCAACAGTTAGGTATCTAGTACAAAAAGACCGGGATCTCAGTCAAACTAGCAAGACGAACGTATTATTATATTTGTTGTTAACTTGGAATTAGGGGAACGCTGAAAAGTTTAGAAAGAACCGCAACTTCCTCGCAGAAAGTCATTTGGGACCAAGTTTCTAGCTCTTTTTAGAGCGCATTGTTCCCCAGTATTTTTGAGACGGTAGGACAAAACACGAGCACGTAGGACGAGCAAGCATCCAAATATATGAAGCTCAACGCTTTTGACAACAAGAGCCGCGCGCGCCCAAGCTTGGGACTGATTCCGTCCCAAGCTCGGAGCAGGCTGCACGTCCTCAGCACTCAGCCGCTCGGGCTGATTTAGGCTTCAGGCTTGAGACTGATTCGTTCCCAAAGTATTAGGAGCGCCGAGCGCCAATACATGTAGAACGTAAACGAACCCACGAATGGGAACGTGAGCGTCCCATCTTGAGAACTAAGAGTACCTACGCGTTTATGGTACATTAGAGTCCCAAATGACTTTCTGTGTGGTTGAACCAGCCACTCTGCTATGCCTGAAGAGCAAAAAGACAGTTGACATTCACGACCTACGAGCGTTAAAGTAATCTTCGCGCATGCGCACATCGCAAATTCTATTTATTAGCTTCCTGGAAAGCGGGGCAATAGAACTTACGTCCCACTAAGCCCTCAGCTGTTCCACGAGAATTTTTAGCGATATTCTGTATCAAACATTTGTAACTAGGTTCTAGTACCATATAGATATTCTGTAACATACACCTTACTTTGCTCAATTTTAATGAGTGGGTTTCCACTCGTTGTCCAGGGTCCTTGCGTCAGCTTCCCGCTCTTAGCACTTTTATGCCGGCTGACCCGTCAAGAGCATCTCAAAGGAACCTCGTAACGTAGTAAGATGAGCAATGTCCTTCTTGTTTTTAATGAAGTATTTGTTGAGTTTAATCATGTAAATTTATGAATTTCTCATCAAGAACAAATTGATTGAACTCTTATGGACAGGCCCGACGAGGGGCCCGCATCCGAGATTTCCCTCGGGGCCCGAAAATTCTCACCACGGCCCTGCTTATGGAATAAGATACGGTACATATTTATTGATACACATCAAGTTCCTACAAATTGAGATGAAGCAGCGCCATCAGACGGGATAAGCTTTTGACTAGTGGTGTACTGTCGGAACAATGATTGATGCGCCTGCTCAAAGATCGCTTTGACGTCCGCTAGTTGTGAAACTCAACTTTTTCCTTGCCCCACAGACACGATAGTGAGATTTTTATACATATGTGAAACGAAATATCGTGTAAAACAAGAGTAATATTGTGTTACGTATTACGTATCTTATCCTATCCTCTTTCTCTACTGCTACTAAAAATATACCATTTCCTGGAATAGGCGTAGTCAAAAACGTTTCTTTTTCGTACAGATGAACATTGAGTCGAAAATGATCTTGAGCTCGTGAAGGTTCCTTTTCTTTTCCATAAAAAAACGACGTGATTCTGGAGCAGCTCAAATTATTATACTCAGCGGGGACCCACTGCTGGATAAAACAGTAGGCTCCGAGAGTCTGAGGCGCCTGGCGGGCCGCTCAGACATTTCTTACTTTTTCTTTTAAAAAAAGCTGTCGGTTGCATTTTAAATATTTCACTGCCAGGAATAAGGGGCCCAGCAGGCCCCTAACACTTTTTTATTCGAATAAGCGTCAGTTGAATTTTGAAACTTCCTTATCGGAAAGCAGAAACCTTGCGGGTCCCTCAGCTTTCTGTTACTTTTTCTTTAAAAAAAAGAGTTTAAATCAAATTCAAAAATATATTTTTAGGAACTAGGGGCCACGCGGGCTCTCTAAATGTTTATTCACATCTTCCTTTGAAATAGCGTCAATTTTATTTTGAAACTATACCTACCATCTGGGAGAAGGAGCCTTGCAGACCCCTCATCCTTTTGTCACTCTTGAAGAAAAATCGTAGGAAAAATTATTCAATCTTCTTCCAAGTAGATTAATTAATACCACAACAGTTAGATTTTCAACCGATAGGATGACATTTCTACAAGAAAATAGCATTCTTAACCCAACAGATGAATCCTCGTCCAAGAAGAACAAACTTTCAACAAAATAGTTTGATCCACAGCCAAAAAAGATAAATTTTCAACAAACCTAGGTGATGTTCCCACATTGAAAAAAATTAAATAACAATATGATAACAAAAAATATGAATTTTCAGCGGAATAGTTGAGTTGTTGACAAAATAATTGAATTTGGGACAAAACAGTTTAATTTTTGACCAAGCAGCTGAACCAGGCAGTTGATTTTTTAAACCGAAAAGACCAATTTTCTACAGGGAACTTGACATTGAGTCCGAAAATATCAATCTTACACAAATATGTTAATTTTCTACCAATACTGATAATTTTTCCGAAAAATAGTCCAATTTTCCAAACAATTCTTTGACCCTTAAAAAAATACGATTTTCTTGAAAAGTCAGTTGGCTCTCCGCTCAAAAAGTCTGACTATCAACAAAAAAGTTAACTTTAAATTCGCGACCAATAAATATGACTTTCCATCGAAAGAGTTGACTTTTTAACCAAAAAATTACATTTTTAACCAGAAAAATTGATTAGCTACCAAAAGATAATTTTCTAACAAAAAGCATGAACTTTTGAACCAATTTTTGAATTTTTATCCAAAAAACATAATTTCACACTAGAGGTGGAGTAGTTTGAATTGGATTCCCAGGAAATACGTTCTAACAAAAAAGAAAAAAAAAGAATTTTTACAGAGCAGAATCGAGTGAGACAAAGGAAAATAATTCTTAACAAATTAGAGAGAAGTCATTTTCGGTTCGCTCCGTTTCCTAAAGAGCAAGAGGGTTTTGCCAGCCCTCCGTTGTGATTTGATCGTAGATGTGGTCATGCACCTCACGGTTTTTAAACTTGTCCATAGGTCTAGTTTACCATGGTTCTTCTGACAGCCAGTTTCAGTGTCCTGAATGCCCGTCGCTCCAAGGAAGCTTGAATTCATTCAAATATTCAAAAAATGGGCGTATCATGGGTCACGCCAAAGATGTGCAAAACCTGTGTCAAATTCTCTTGCAACGTTTGAACGGGCTAGTTGCTTTGCTGGATTGATAGAGCTGTCATCTGCAGAAGTGTGCGTGTGTGTATGAGAGAGAAAGAGAGTCATCGTGAGCGTCTGTATGAGAATGGAAGGGGAGCATCCAAGCTATAAGCAAGCTGTAGGTGGTGGAGCCTAACCTCCGCTGGTCTTTAGTTTCTCCTCTTGCGCCCCTTCCTTCATCAGCTGTTGAAATCTGTACATAGACCCCATCATCCCTTTCACATACTTTGCGCGCGCTAGCGTCTCAAGCGATGTTATTCACATAAAAAATCTGCCTAGGGCGCGCGTCCGTAGGATCTCGCGCTTCGCGCTTGATAATATATTTGACTCGCGCTTCGCGCTCGGGTATTTGTGTCTCGTAATCGGAA